>JAPZDY010000025.1:15249569-15278853 GCA_029783645.1 Ctenochaetus hawaiiensis
AATGAACCCATATAGATCTAGGGTTCGAAATGAACTCAGCATTTTACACAGAGTACCAGATTTTTGGGATTGGGGTTTTATACGTTGAATAAGTCTTTTTATTGAGTCTTGTTATATAAGTCTTGTTATTGAATTGCAAGATTAAAATCAAACCTTGATGCGTGTCTTTGATATTTTGAGAGAACAGCTCCTGTGCTTTTTACGTCTGCACTTAAAAAGTGTACTGTTATATGTAAATGCAAACTTCAAGAGAATCGGCAGACATGAATAAAAGAGAGAAATAGGGAAGAAATGGAAAAACGAGTATAGAAGTTGTCCTGTAACTTCAGTTTGCATGTGAAGGATGTGTGAGGGCAGGAGGGAGACAGCAGCTGAAGGAAAAGCAGCTAAAATGCAGGATAAGTGTTGAGGGAAGAAAAAGATACAAAGAAGACAAACAGGGGTGATGGTGGCTTTGCAGCCACAGCTGGCATGAAGGTATGTAAGCAGAGTGGCAGCAAGGAATCCTGGGAATGCACAGCATAGCCACTTACACCACAACATGGAAAGAGGAGGAGAAGTGAGGACTGAGTGGAAACAGCAGCAGGAGCCAGAAAGAGGAGCAGAGAAACATGGAACTTAAGGAGGAGAAAAATGGAAGAGGAAGCATGAAGTCATTATGAAATCCATAAACTTTTTGCTAGTTTTTGCATGATTACTAAATCTTTGCTAAAGTTCAGTACACGCTCTGGGGCTCTGGAAAAATACTGCTGTGTTCACCCTGCTGCGATGGCAGCAAAGCTGAACTTTAAAAGACAGGATGTTAGAGTGCTGTCAGAGAGAAGACACATGAGGTGAGGAGTGAAGAGGAGGATGAGGAGGGAGGAGAAGTAGAATTAAGATTTTCACTGTAAGAGGAGACAGTCAGTGAAAATGATATCCCTTCTGCTTTGGTTGCAGTCAACTATTTTGTTTTTATTACCACTGAAACAGAAATCATGGTTCACACTCGGTTATAAAGGCGACCTCATAAAAGTGTGTTTAGTTTTGTTGACCTGAGTGTGGCCTACATGCAAACTGTGAGGACTTTTACTTCAAACTGTTATTTTTTACCTTTGATTTTTGTATAATTTGAAAGGTCCTGATTATAAGCTGAGGACAAAAATGTAATCAAAACTGTAATATTTGTTAATAAATATTAGATTTTCGCTCAGTATCTTTTCTTTAGATAAAATTCCTTTTATACAGCAGCGTTATTTATGAGGCGTTCATCACACTCCCTGCAGTTCCTGGAAGGTCAGCCCTCTTCCATTTCACCTGAGTAGTTTTATTGACGTGTAATTAAGCAGTAACAGTGCAGGAGAGGTAACGCCATGCTGTGAGGTGTTGGCACCGCGGTCCAGGCAAAAGGCCAAAAGAGAAACATACACCCATCAACCTCAGGGCAGAAAGTAGTAAAAAGCATTAGAAGGCTCTCGTCATTTCTGGTCATACTTACTCATACTTTAAAATTAAACACTCTGTTTGTTTGTATCTTTTTCCGCACACAAAGATGTACACTTCTGCACCGGCCTGACCATAATGCATCTGAGCACTTACGTTACAATTAGAGACGCTTCCAATGCACTTCTTTGAGGAAGAATGTAGAGCAGGATGTGTGTTTGTCTCACTTTGTGTCCATTTGTGTATCCTGCACTCTTCCATATTTGTGTGTGTACTGAGCAATACATTATTTGTTCCACACAGATATAATAGATGAGTTCCTTACCCTCCATTTGAAAGATGTGGAACCCTAAAATTTGCAAAATAGAACTTTTTGAAGTTCATAAATCCTTTTTTCTAGTTTATTGATAGAATGTGTTCAGTTATTTAAATTCAGAATATTGATTCTTATATTGGAGTGTAATGATTATGTTCAGGACACATGGTTATGATCAGCTGAGACCAGCCTAAAGATCCAAATGGAGAGTTTGACATTTTGGGGAATCATCTTATTTGCTTTTTCTCTTTCTTGCTGAGACTCTCCTGGAGTCTTATTGTTGCTGTGAGGCTTCCAGGAGACCAGCAGACTCCAGGAAGTTACTGCTTTGGCCAAGAAATAGTCCAACACGTAACTCTTCATAAGCTCAACTTGTCTTATTTTGGGGATGAATGGAACTGGATAATATTATAAACAAATGAACCAAAAGGCACTGTGCAATTGAGCCAAATTTCTGCCAGATCACCTTTGGTTTGATGGTCAGTTGGCCATGATGCCTGGTTAATTTCCCTGACCTGGTTTTCCCTGGTTAATGATTTCTCTCTTGAATTAATGATGGATTTCAGGCATTATGATCAGCCGTCACTCTGGTTTAAGCAGAGAGGGTTGAATTTCTCACATGTCTGCAGTAAAAAAACAATTAACTGTTGTAAGCTTGGTTTATTTTAAGTGGAGTAGTATTAAAATTGTGTGACTGCTCCGGCCTTGAATGAGACTGTTGTGATTTAGAGCTGAAAATCCCTGCAGAACTGGCAGACCATAGAGTGTGCATCTTTCCAGCCATCTGTGGCTCCATATTTATTCCTTTTTTCCTTCTTTCTTTCCCTAAACAATTAAATTACTCAGAGTAAAGCTGCTTCTGTCTTTTGGTCAACTTTGCTGAAAGCAATCTCACCATGTTCCAATTAACTTAATTAAAAATGTAAATGAGCAGAATTGATCAGATTTCCGTGTTTGCATTTAATGAAAGGGACAGGATTGTAATTTGTTACATTGATTCATACATCTGCAAGTACAAAGGCTTCATGTTTTGACGGTAAAATAAGGCAGATTAAAGCCGATAGTGATAGAAAATTCAAGTTTTTGTCCAGCAGATTTTTTAATCTATCCTCTGGATAGAAGCAGGGTAGGTTTTCCCCCTAGTTTCCAGTCTCTAAGCTAGGCTAAGCTAGCAGTCTTTTGACTCTAGCATCATTGTCAGTGGACATGAGAGTGGTAACGATCTTCTTATTTCATTCTTAGCAAGAAATAAGCATACTTTCCATAATTTTAAACTATTCTTAAAACACCAGACCAACCAGGGAACCCACTGTCTGCGCTTTCAATTTGATCTGTTCTGTTTCTTCTGGTTCTTCTGATTCTTCAAGGAACATAAATACTGACATAGCCTCACATAATAAATCAACTCAGTGTTTTTGCGAAGAACAAACACTCTCTACATTGCATACAGAGTTTATGGTCGTTGTTGCATGTAAGCTGAATATCACGACACGGCCTCTTGACAATGTTTTTTTTCCTCTCTACTTCTTCTCTTTATGCCTGTTTCTGTCTCTTCTCTCTCTCTCCCTGTGAGAGTGATTTTAACCCTCTGAGTGCAAGGAGCCATTCAGTCCAGCTGGGCCCCAGCCAAGACCAACAACCCCACAGCCTGAAAGGAGAGAAGCATCAGAGGGAGAGAAAAGAGGGGGAGGTGTTGGAAGAGAGCGAAAGAGCTTTAAAGGAAAGGTGGAACAGAAAGAGAAATGAAGAGAAAGAGAGAGTGTCCAGAAGTTCTTTGACTTTGCGAGTAGTGGGATATAAACTGCAGGGGTTTAGATGTGATTACAGTGAAAGTCTGAAATTCCTGTGCAGCACAGGATTAACAGCCTGGGCTTTTTTCCTTCCTTCTATCACTCTTAATCTCTTTTTTCTCCTTACTCCCTCTGCTTATTTTGATCTCTCCTTTCCTGAAATATTTAGGAAAACCGGAAAGACATTAAGCAGCAATTGCTGTGAAAATAACCAAAAATAGTGCCGTCCATCTGCATGTATTCATGTATACACCAGTTTATGTAAAGAACAAGCAGGGTTTATTTAGCTGCTCCAGGCAAGATGTTTCCAGAGTCAAGAGCCTATGAAACACATCTGTAAAAGTTTTTCTGCCATTCTCGCTCAGCAGTCTACGTCTGCACTCTGCTGATTTACAGGCAATATAAATATCTGAATGATCATGTGTTTTTATTCTCCTTTGACATGCATCAGATTTTTTTGCATCTCTTTTCAGTTAGCCAATGAAAAGTGAGTCTGCTTGTGTGTGTGAGGTCATGCCAGTAATAGCTTGCAAAAACTTAAACCAAACCACAGCAGCGGCAGCGGCTGAAGCATCATGTTGCAGGAGCTGCAGCCAGAGGGCAGCTCCAACAACAGGCACTTATTGCCATCAGACCCACAGAGCAGGAGCAATGGTTAAACTGATAAGAGAGGCGGGGTCCAGGCGTGCAGGATAGTGATTCCAGTGTGGCTGTCGTACTGAACCTGGTGCACTTAATATCAGGCAGTACTTGCATGTTTCTCTCCATTGCTGCTGCCTGGAGTGTGCTGTAATTTCTGTGCTGTCTGACAGAAGCCTTGTCTGGTTGTTACATCTTCTGACTCAGTCAGCTGCTCTGTAGGAAGACTTTTTTTTTTCAATAGTCTAGTGAAAATTCATTTTTTGGAATAACAGCAAAGACGTATTAACCTGTTTGGGGACCTCAGGGCAAAAATCATACTTGGTCCTTAATACCCTCCTACTTCAGCAAACTCTGTGCATTATGTTCAGTTTTTCTGTGCAACTATACTGCCTGACTGAAGTCTAGTTGTGATATAAAACACAATGACAAAACATGTAACCAACAAACTGAAATATTAAAGTTCTTTTTTTCATATGTTTTGACATTCAGGAAATATGCTTATTTGCATGAGAGGAGCTGGATGATATTGATACCATTGTCTTTAAAAGGAGACTCTGCTTGGAGCAGAATCTACTGCACAACGTCAAAATGTTGTTTTAAGTTTTTGCACAAATCAAACGAACAAGAAATGATGTGTATCAGTGAGCTTACATGTGCTGTTGAGTGGATTTTGTTAGCGGTTACCCAACACTTTCCAGGCTAGGTAGTTTCCCCATGCTTTAAATCTTTAAGCTACAGTAGGTTAATCGTTTGCTCAGCCCAGTCATATTTTTAACATACAAACATGAAAGTGTCTGTGAGGCACACAGACTATTTACAGGCCCTCATCAGTTATGTATGTTGGCTCAGAATATTCCCAGCCAGAGTTTTAACTGAATTAGCAGAAACCAGTTGAGACACAGTACGCCTTGTTACAGAGTTGTATCCCTACTGATTTACTGCTGTTGTAATAGATTCAAACAGATTGAGAATCATATCCAAAAAGCACCAAAATGACAATAGAAACTGCACTGCATCATAATCCGCGTCTTCATCACTGATCCAAATGTCATGTTATCCTCCTTATTTTGCATCCAAGTGAAGCAGTGATTGATATTTCAAAGCCAACTTGAATCCCACAGGCACAGAGCATCTTAATTACCCAGAAGTCCTTATTTCTCTCTTCCTCTCATGTCTCTCTGTGATCTCTCCATCACTTTCAGCTCTGTTTGACTCCATTGTTACCTGTTTGATTGGTTCGCAAGTTGAAAGCATTAATGGAAAAGCATCAATCATCTCTCCTCCTTTTCCTCAGGTTTGTCAGTTCGTGGTGTCTGTGAATGGACTGAACGTCCTCTCTCAGGACTACAGGACTGTCAGCAACCTGATCCTAACTGGACCCCGGACAATCGTCATGGAGGTGATGGAGGAGATATAAGTTTGAGGAAAGCTGTGACAGAGTCTCTTATACGTTGAAGAGCTGTGCAGTAATAAAAAGGGGACTAGAAGGTTTTAGTACCTGACCTCAAAAGCAGAGCTACAGAGCAGCGTGGACGACTTCAAACGCAACTCACACTCTCTCTCTCTGCTCCAACATTGTTTGGACAAGGTGGATGAATGGGAGACTTTTAAGAATGTGGGTATTCAAATGATTCAACCTGCAGACAAAAACACTCAGGTTGTACTTGTTTTTTGTTTGTTCTTTTTCAATCAAGAGGCACACAAATAAAGGAGGGAAAGTACAAGAACCGCTTCTACAGATGGTGATCCAACCGCTTCAGTGTGCCCGCAAAGACTTGCAGCTTTAATGCAGAGTTCACAAATTTTATGTGTGGAACAGGGTGACCCATATTCCCTGTTTTTGTTTGAGTTTTGAACCAGAACTGTATCATGAATCTGTTGCTGAACATGATGAGTGTTTCAAGGATGTCAAAGGATGAGAGATTGTCTTAAGAACCGGGAGACGAACAAGTGAAAGCTAAAATTTTAACGATGAGAAAGAATATTTTATGTTGGCACATTCGGTGACCTCTCCCCCAGTTAGTTAAAAACTATAGACTAAACCTCCAGGTGGCTCAACACTGCCCTCTGCTGGGAGAGAAAGGAACACACACAGGAGGAAGCATACATACAGTTTCACACTGTAAATCATGTATCTTAAGTTTTAAGATGTTTAGTTGTTTTTGCTTGCTTGGGGGAACCACTGTAATTAACGTCATAGTGGGAAAGAAATTAATAACTAAATTGATGCCCAGGTAGATTTATGTGTAGCTGCTAGAAATTTTCCATAATAAAAATGCAGTGATGAACTGTATGTGACATTAACAGGCACAATGTGTAAAGAAAGTTTAGGAAATTAAGATTTAACGCACAAATAAACTGAAGTCCTGCTTTAAAAAAATGTTTATCAGATTGAGGAAAGTGACAGCACTGAGAACATCTCAGAGAGTTTATGAATAATGACTTTTAAAAAGGTTGCTTAAATGCAGATTACTTACTCTCTATTACTATCTTTTTTAGTTTTTTTTTTATTAACAAAATGTGACAAACAGACCAGAAACTTTCACAGTGACAATATTTGTTATATATTTTAAAGGTAAAGAATTCAGAGAGTAAATCTTTTCCTTTTCTGTTATACTCAATATTGTGATGTTCTCAGCTCTTATATGCCATACGGATTTTTATTAAAGAAGTTTTGCAATTAATTTTTAAAAACCAAAACATTATTTCTAAAACAAGTGGCAATGAAAAAAAGGTCCTTAATTATGATTGTTATGTGATGCCAACCATATTTGTTTTGGAAACAGTGGACCTTAAAAGTCCAGTGTGTAGGATTTAGTGACATCTAGTGGTTTTGCACCCGAATGAAGACCCCTCCACCTACTCTCCTGTACCAAGCTTGTAGGAGAGTGCAACTTGCAAAAAATACAAAAATCCCTCCGTAAAGCCAGTGTTTGGTTTGTCCTCTGCGGGCTACTGTAGACACATGGCTGTGCAACGTGGTAGACTCCATGGAAGAGGACCCGCTCCTTCTGCAGTTTTAAATGGCTCATTTCTAAGGTAATGAACACGTAACAGTCTTAATTTAAAGGTGATTATACACCAGTGAAAACATTCTAATTAATAGTATTTTGATTGCTGTCATGTTCTACAAATAGATCCTCCTAAATCCTACAAACTGGACCTTAAAATATATATCATTAGTATCTATATGTTCTTTTGATGTTGAAGAATATTAAAAGGTTAAAATAAATGTGACCATATAAGCACTTGACATTTGTTTAAATTAACAAGGACACTTCAGTGACGAAAGCGTTCGCTTTGAACTATAAATATATATGACATCAGAATTACCTGTATGTTTATAAACTGTGCCATCATGTGTTTAGACATAGCATGAGCAGATCACATTTAAAATTACAACTATATGATTAAAAAATGAAGAGCATGGTTAGGTGATGCTGGTGTTACTCATACAGTGAGCGTCTGTAATCCACGGTGGACTCATGAGTAAACACTTATTTGTTTCTAGACAAATTAACTCTGCCTGGTTTATTGGATGTTTAACTAGTGTTTTCTAGAAGTGAAGTTTTGTCAAAACAAAAACAACATGCAGATGCAGTAAAGTAAACATTTTCTGTTCAAGGTGAACTTTTATTCTGAAGATCTTTATTGCCAAACCATAGAGTGAACATACACTGTATGTCACAGTAAACTGCCTCCAAGTGTCTGAAGTGGGTATTTCAGTGCACATCTCATTGGTTTTTCTCACTGTGCTTCGATGTTGTAAGCAGTGAAATGCATGATTCATGTAAATCTGTGCTTATGTAGCATTATCTTCTGATCTGAAGCCTGAAGTCTGCTGAACAGTCATGACTTTTGTCTCTGTTGCTGATTTCTCAGCTGTCCTCCCATGTTTTTGGATGATGCCATACAATCGACAAAGCATTTGAGCACTGTTCATGTAAAGGTCATGGATATTTTGTTAATTCACTTTGCCATGTTTGGAATAAATATAATAGGGACTGTGGACATAGATTTTTTAGTATTCTTTGATACTTGTTCCAGATTGTTTCTGTTGGATTTTTCGTCCCAGACTTTCAGCAGGTAACAGGACAAAAATCACTTCTTACCACAAACTGCAGACATTAGTGAATCAGTACAGACAATACAGTTTATATCAACACTAAGCACGGGTCCAGTTTTTCTTTAATCAAAAACTCACCTACCTGCAGTTTTAAACCCAGTTTTTGATCTTTAAACTGTGTCTGACTGAAGGATTTTGTGATTCTGTTAAAGAAGCTGGAAAAGTCTTTTTTTTTTTTTGAAGGCAGTTATGAAAGAGCACAAAAGAGTTTTGGGAAGTGGAAATATGCAGAAGTGAGACAGAGAGCATTTCATGTGTTGTCGGAGGTCTTTGTGGTCGTAACTGGCTGAAACGGGTTCACTGACTTTTCAACAATAAGCCTGAAAGCATTTGCCTTAAGACTTTATTTTGCTGCTAATCACAGTTTGTGGTCATCTAATCTCTTGTCCTGTTCCCACCTCTGTTATCTCCCTCCTCTGTACAAAAGCTCACTGTGCCAGGTGATCATGCGTCAGTTCTGTTGACAATCAGTGTTTAATGGACACCACCTTTAAATAACACAGCCGTGGCTTTAAAAGCAGAGATCTGACAGAATGTATTCTATTGCCATCTTCTACATTGCGCAGTTAATACTGAGAGTTTAATACTTCAACTTTCATAACTGGTTTACTGGTTTAATTAAAGGGATTCTTTGTTTGGCCTCATGAGGCCCCAGCATTTCCAGCAGGTTACAGCTGTGTGTTGTTTTTTTGTCTCCGCTATCAGAGATTTGTATGTCAGGTTTTATGACAATATAAGCTCACAGTGCCACAGTCTGTTTTTGACAAGCAGCTAAAGCTCGTTCTAATGTTCTCATGTATTCAAAAGTTGATTAAGTGTTTAATAAACAAACTGATCATACTCCGAGCTTGTAGTTTTTTTTCCGTAGGGCACTTTTTATCTAATAGTTAAACTGAGTCAGACTCTCAATTTGACTTCTGGGCTTGATTTGGAGCTACTCAAGTCTGTGAGTGTGAAATTACACAACAGCATGTATAAATAGTATAAAAATAATAATACAGATAGTAATATAATAATCCTGATGTGAGGAAGTAGTAAAAACAGATTATAGGATTAAAACATGGTAATCTTTTTCCTTATATTTGTTTAGTTTCTACTGTATATTTATATTTAATTTACTGTACCTATAGTCTTTTAGTAGAGCTAAAGCATTTTCACTTTCTGTTCTCCAGACATTAAGATCCATCATGTTCTGTTTCATTTTACTGCCAGTTTAAAGGTCAACTTTAACTTCTGAGGCAAATTAAAAAAAAAGGTTCCCTCTCAAACTTAATGCTTTCTTAAAGGGAAATTCTGGTATTTTTAAACCTTTTGCCCAATGTACTTGTTTTGGTGTCCAAATGACTGATACTTAACAAGAGATTTTGTAATTGTATGCCACTGAAAATAAAATCGACAGTCTTTGAGTGGCACTTATTCAGTTTTAGTGAATGTAATAAAGATGGTTGTTGGTGCTCCTACAGATTTTATTGTAGCCAGTACAGGAATGAAGGCTCCACCCTAAAGTGATCTGCTTAGAAAAACAAACAAATAAACAAACAAAGAAACAAACAAACATACACTTTTGGTCAGTTTCAGTCATTTGCCCACCAAAGCTTGTAAAATCAGGCCCAAGTTTAAAAAAACTGTGAAGCTGTCAGCTGATGTCAACTCAAGTCCCCCAAGTCCCTGCAAACGATAAGCAGCCATAGATGATGGATGGATGGACTTTTTTCCTTTATCACAAGGTTACAGAAACATTTAGTTTAATCTTTAAGCACCATGTCTGGCTTTCCTCTTTTCTCAGATTGACTAAGAGTAAAATGTAGACCACCTTTCACCTGAACTGACAGTCCTAATCTTTCTCTCACACACACACACAGCTGATACAATCAGGCACGTAGCAGTTCCCAAGTCTGGGAGGTCACCATCAAGACATGAAAGAGAACTGATTCAATTCAAAGCAGGGTGAGTTTATTTTTACAGCAACACTGAGGCACAAGGCAATTAAAAGTGCTATACACTGGCATAGAAATGCATTCAGAATAAGACAGTAAAGACACAATTAAAGTGCATTCAAAAGACAATGAAGACAACGGAGAAAAATCCATAGTCAAAGATTTTTAAGAAATGCGTGTAAAAGCCAATTAAGAAAGTAAGTAAAAAAATTAAAAAAACAAAATAGTTACAGGATAAAAAACCTATATGTGAGTTATAATTTATTGAAAAGTCACAGTAAAAGTAATTTTGGAGCCTTGAATTAAATTAGCAGAACTTTTAGTAGATCTCACATATTCTGGTAAAAACAAACAAACAAACAAACAAAAAAAACAAAAAAAACAAAACCAAAACAAACCAAAACAAAAACAAAAAACTGCCAAAAACTGCTTTACTTTGCTTGGTTTTGTTCCTGAGAACACAGGACACAGGAAACCTGTCCCATATAGCCTGAGGGGTCTGGATGCTCTGTAATGTACAGATAAATCAGAGTTGCACTGTGAAATATTGCATTCTTTTAACTATTTATGCCTTTGAAAATTAATATAAAACAAACTGTACAAGAGGAAACAGTTTAGTTGAGCTGCTCACAGTTCATGTCCTCAGTAAGGCTGTAACCTCTGATGAAGGCTCTCCATTAGACATTGCCAAAAGCCAAACAGATTAAGAATCACCATTTTTACAGAATTTTGATGTTAAAACCAAATGCCTTCATGTTGCCACTGATGACATGATTAACACAGCTTAACATGTAAATGCCTCACCTGTCCTGGTTCTCATCTCCTCTTTGATTGGCCAAAAGTCAATCATGATGCCTCTCTTTTACAGATGCACTACCAAAAAGCTACCAGCAGGGGGTACTGCTATACTGTAGCACATAGTGTGTATTATCTGTATTTTTTTTCCCTCCTGATTTTTTTCATAAGTACCTCCGTAACTCAGCCAAGGTTGTCTTCTCAGGACAATTTTATGGATTTCAGGAAGGGGACAATCGATTTTTAACAACATGTTTTCCAACTTCTGTTATGTGAAGAATCTCTGTGTAAATACAATCCACAGGAATGAATCACATCTGTGGAAGTTGTAAGACTGAAGTTGTGATTGTAGATGTCTGTACTTGGTTCTCTTATTTACCTGCTCTGACCCTTCACAGGTGGAGGATCCAAACAGTCCGACCCCTCGACAAGTTTCCTCTGACATTGCTGATCTCTCACACACATTGATATTCAGTAAGACATTGTTATATAAATACCTATGGTGAATATGAGCGTCTGAATTTGGATCAAAAATGTAACAAATTGCATTAAATTCTGCATGTTGTCCCTGATCTGATGCCGCAGATAAACCTTGGGTGAGCTTAAAAAAAACCAAAACAATAATTTTGACCTCCACTGCACAGTTTTGTCATTTTGTAATATCACGTTGCTCCTTTCTTCACAGGTTCCTTTTTTCTCTCTCTCTCTCTCTCTCTCTTGTCTTCATCCTTTTTGTCCTCCAGGTAGAGACTGACAGAAACAGTAACTAGAATGGACCTTATCAGATAAGACCATCGCCACCTTTCCTCCACCTGTCCATCCATTAATTTATCAGTCTTTGCAGTCACACATCCAACGATTAGCTCAACAACCAGCCTTCACCCTGCGACTGCGTGTTTTTCAGGTGAGAGAGATAAACTCACAAACACACACAGAAACCTGAGAGTGACAGCCTCACCATGAGCAATTTAGCTCGAAAGCAAGATTAAGAGATTAGCACATAAAATTAAAGCGATTCCACTGATGATGAAGGTGTTAATTTAACAGAATAAGTTCAAAAAAGCAAACAAAACTGAAAAATCTAATCTTGAAATCAACTTTTTGTAGTCAACTGTACTCACACAAATGTATGGCAGACAGTAATGATGTTTTACTAGAAAATTTCGTTGTATTTATGAGCCCTCAGAGAGCATTGTGTTGATAGGTGTTGTACTGTAGCTTGGTGCATTAGAGTACAGTCATGCTGCCAAAGTTATAGGGTCCATTTCAGACTGGGGCCAACACAGTAAAAATGTATGCGCTAAGGGAAGCCTGGGATGAAAGCATTCACCAAGTAGCATATTTTATAAGATCATATTAAGGTTTGAAAAGCCCAGTTGGTCCAATTAAAGCAACACCAATGCAGGCAGCACAAGCCAAGATCAAGTAATTAATACACATGAAATATTCCTCTCATGACAGCGACAGAAGCCAAAATAAGAGAGTTAAGGAGAAATATGAGGTTCATTGAAAACAGGTGAGTTTTGGCTTCATTCAGAGCTCTGGACAAGCAAAAATAAAACGCAATATCTTATTGAATACTATCCTGAACTTAACATCAGTGTTTTTCTTGATTCTGATTAAATGTGATGGAAGTGTTTATCAGGGGACAAACTAGATATAAGTTTGTGAATGTTACCAACTCTTAAAACTTGCTCTCAAGTTTCAAAAACTCTAAAAAAAAAAAGGTGTTTTATATCTCCTGTGTTGGCATTAAAGATGTGATTGATGTGGACATAATATTCTTCTATACTGGAGGAGTGAAAAGCACTTAACAGAGTCCTTGTCCATTATTTTCTCACTTGCAGAATACTCAAAGGTTATTACTTACCAATTTCTCAGAGAATCAAAAATCTGCTGGGGAAAAAAATCTGTCAAAACACCTCATATTTAGTCTCAGTGCTGGGTAATATTGAAGATTTGGTTTCAGACTATTATTAGATTTTTTTTATATCCTTTTTTAATCATGTTATACATTACATTGTGAAAGAGCAAATAATGTTATACTAGAAAAATGAAATGAGTTTCAGTGGAACACAATATTCTTTAGAGTTTAATTAGCTTTTTGACACAGAGTGCAAATAAATGTGACTACTGCCTTAATTAAATAAAGGTTATCAGTGTTATGACGTGAGAGATGTGGAGGTTTTTGAATATTACCGAGGAAAGACAAGAAAAGAAGACAAAAGGAAAGAAAGGAAAGAGAAAAGAAAATACTTGCGTAGCTAAGGAAAAGAAATGTTTCGGTGCCCACTCAGGTTGATGGACTGGGTGCCTTAAAGGCATGATTACAGTGTTTTCAAGTGAATTGTCTCCTGTCCTCCACTTCCCTCCCTACAGGCGAGGAGCTCAGGACAAGTCACAGCAGGCTGAACTGTTAGCCACCTGCCAAATGCTGCTTAGAACGAGGCTGTCAGCTCCGTGAGTTTGGCCAGCTACGTTGGCAGGATGTCACCTTTTGTTCAACTAGCGTTTCCTTTTCAAAAACTTACTTCACCATTTAAATGATCTTGAAATCACAAATTCATTTATCATTGTGTGGGCAAGGGAGCGCTTTTATTTCTGATTATGATTCAAGTCACTAGTAAGAAAACTCTAATGTCTGGATAAAATGTTTCACCGAGTTACTTCTAATAATCATTTTCCCGTTAAAAGTAACTTCATTACTGGATGCAGTAGTTGCACTCATTATCGTACACTTGCTGTCTTCCATACTGTTTGTTGGACCTTGGTCACATTGGGGAGATTCACAGCCTTCCCAGTTGCTCTCATAAGACAGGACACCTAAGTCTATGATTTAATGTATGCTTTATTTTATTTGATCAAATATTTTTTTTAGTCAAACTCACATAACTGTGCATTAGACAATACCAATATATAGATAATGGATATACAGACTCATATAAGTTATTTACAAAGCATTTCTGGCTATTTAAAAGGCCACAAACTTATTTTCATCTCTCTTTTTTTTTTTTTTTTTGATGGTGCTCAGCAGTCTAGACCAGTTTTTCTCATATATGACACAGTTACTAGAAACTGCTTTCTGATTTTAAATGGATTTCCTTTTTAATTATTGGCTTTAATTCGGCTTTGGTGCCCTCTATGAAATCTCTGTGTTTCTTTATAAAATGTATTATGAATTCTTATGACATTTACAAAAGACATGTACTTTTATCTGTAATATGCTGATTAGTGTAGTAGCCTACAAGTTGTATCCCATAATTCTAGCATAGCTTCTTTTTCCCTTGTCTGCTTTCTCTGCAGGACTAATTTTGGTAAAGTATCTGACTCTACAGAACTAGAAAACTTTTAGATGCACCTTTTTGTCTCAAGGGAGTCCTCAGACACAAAAACATGGAAATAAACAGGAATAGATGCTGACATTTTGATCTTATAATGGCGCTACAAGAAATGTTAAAGAATCACCATTATATTAGAATTCATCCTGAGGGAAACTCGAGCGTCTGTAGAAAATTTCATGGCTGTCTATCCAATCATGGTTAAGATATTTCACTCAAAACCACACATGTAAACCTCATTGTGAAGCCAGAGGAAAAGTCAGGGGAACAACAAAGTTACTAGAACTCATCTTGTGGGGACCATGAAAGTCTGAACCAAATTTCATGGTCATCTATCCAATAGTTGTTGAGATATTTCAGTCTGAGGAGTGGAGGATTGACCGATTAACCCACAAACCAACACTGCCATCCCTGGAGCTATGAGGCTAATATGGCCAAAACTGGCAAATGAAAAATCCGCAATCTGTGTAACCTAGATGGCTCAACATTGAATGCACCATGCATGTTAAAGATGCTTTTTATTATTAGCAGTGTGGCCTTGAATGAACTCTTAAATAAAAAAACAGTATTTTCTTAAATAAATTCTCCCCATCTGTGCATCCCACCACGAAAACTTGCATAATGTATCATGACCTTAGGAGCTGTCAGGTTAGCAGCAGTCTGGGAACGACAGGCCCAGTACCAGATGACACGCTGGCTAATAACTGTGACTAGTTGGACTAATCAGTAGGCGGTGGTCACTTCAATCGGCTGCTACCCTAATATTAACCTGTTGCTTGTTATTAACAAGGTCCACAAGTGCAGTCGAGAAGAAAAAAGATCAAATTTTACACTGTGAGGTTTTTAAATATATGGGTGTGTATGCAACTGAGTGTAGAGTGTGTCAACTTCATTTGAGCTTGTCCAGGTCTTTCACTTGAACTTACAATACAAACAAACCATATTTCTTCTGCTAGTTTAAATGCAGCTCCTTGTGTGTGTATGTATGTGTGAATGACACAGTGATCTCGACTGTCTGTGACTGTGGCACAGAGCTAATCCCCACACCCCGGGTTATATCTGTGTCTTCAAAATGTAAGGCAAGGGGCCTCAGGTGTGTGAATGTGTATTTGTGTTAATGTGTGAGAGGGAAAAAGAAGGAAAAAGCATCAGAAATCTTTGTTTAAGGGTAACAGAAAATGTGTTTGTAGACTGCAGACTTTTGTTGCAATGTGTGTTCAAGTTTTTGACACGGCAGAGTCAAATAAATCAGTAAAAAAACATTATTGAACGGTGCAGCTTCTGAACTGCAAGAAGCTGTAACTTAAAAGATACAAACCTGTAACTGCAGTATGATGGAATTTGCTGCTCTCTTAGTCTTGCTGATTGATACCGTGCAATAAACATTTATCTTTCACCCAGTTTAAACTTAAACATGTGCTTGTTCAAACACAATGAGAGGGTACCTGTTTCCTGGAAGAAATCCTCTGCTGCACAGTAAATGATGCTGTCTGTGTTTGTTAAAGCAACAATAATAGCTTGTTTTCTAATAATTATAGGAAGGTAGAGGAAATATGAGAGACTGTGGCAGTGTTCATTTTTATTATTACAATTCGTTGGTCCAGTGCAAACACCAGTGCTGCTTATCACAGACGACGTCACCAAAATTAAGGAAACAGCTGTTAAAGCTGTCGGATTATCAATTTAAAGGTTGCTGACCGAGATTCAGCTCTACAAATAGTTGCATCATGGAGGAAAAAATATGTGTGAATAATTATGTGCACAAAGTTGTATTATATATATATATAAAATGCATTTTGTGTGCCAAACACTCCCTTAAACCTTCTCAGTGTCACACTGAGTATAATTGGCTGTCAAAGTTTTAACTTTTTATCCCCACTCTCATCCCTGGATGCTGAACCACCCAGGTTTTACAAATGTGAGCTGTGTCAAATACCACCTGAAAATGCATACAGAAAGACAGCTGATCTAAACTGCACACATTTTTCCATTTCCCAAGGTGTGTTATAAGCACAGCTGTTGAAGGTGAAAACTAAGATCCCCCTACTTCATGTCATATACTTGTATGCAGACCTGTATGGGAGGAATTAGGATGTCTAGGCCCGTAGATTTTTTCAGGGAGATTTGATTTATCTTCTTTAGTATTCAAACCATTCTTGTTTGTGTTACAGTAATGCTCAGATCTCAGTCTAGTCTGACCTTTTGGAAGGAATAGTACCTGTAGTAAACAGATATTTGTTGCATTGCAGGGACTTTAAAAACTTCACGAAGCTTCACAGTTGGACCATATGGCGCTGAGCTACATGACCTGTGGATCAACTCTACCATGTGACTGATGCATTTATTCAACAGAGCCACAGTTGGGATGGACAGCGATGGCAGAGAGGAAGACAGAAGGAGGATGAACAGATTAGGAGTAGGGTGAGAAAGAGATGGAGAGAGAACAAGAAAAAATGGAATAATAAAAGAGGGCGTATAAAGACCAGAACAGAGGGAAGACATCAAGAGAAGTGAATAGATGACAAAGGGGACATGCAGGGAGGACAGCAGCATGGTTCATCCGTCGGACAGGTCTATAGGTCTGTTGGCCAGTGTGTCCATAGAGAGAAGCTGTCAATCAAAAAACACCTGGGACTGTAGCAACTCAGAATATAAAGTAAAAGCAAAAAGTATTACATGTTATCTTTCAGAAAAGTTGCACTATCAGCTAGGCTCGTTTTGACATTACTGCGTCTCACAGAGCACAACTTTCTTTAAAAGCTAACACTGCTGTTTTAAAGTCTGCAGACTCAGTGAGCCTGTACTTAGGTACAAATGCCAGTATCTGCATGGGGAATTGTGCAAAAAGACAACGCAAACATTAAGCAAGTAAAACAAGCAAGCAAGATACTAAGCAAGTATCATGTTTCCTATGTTCATCATCTTGATTTAGCATGGTAGCATGCTTATATTTGCTAATTAGCAGTAAACTTAATGTACAGGTGAAACAAAAACTGATGTGGACTTTGTAAGTTTTTTGCTATTTGCTGTTGCACCAATTTCATGACAATCCAAAAACCAGGGGATCAAGTCATTGGTATCATCCTGAGAACCATGGTCCTCTGTGGACAGTTTTGCATAAATCCATCATGTATACTGATATTGAACAGAATAATTGAAAACTTTCTTGTGGCACAGGAGGATAAGTCAGTTTTTCACCTAGGATTTCACTAGGATTTATCCATGTTATCCTATGTACATCAATTTTTTAAAATAAAATATATATAAACTGACAGTGTCTGCAAAATCAATGACCAATTGCATTAAGCAGGGTAAACATGTCAGAGGAGAGGCCAATTAAGTAGTCATATACATGATCTGGTGTTATCAAATATAATTATGTTATGACATTTACTGTTTTCAAGGCAAATCTAATAATTTACTCAGATCTAGATTTTGGGTCCTAACTTCTGGCCCTGATTGCAGACACACAGGGGCACAGTGTCTGCATCTGCTCTGTTTATTTGGTGTGTGTGGTCTGCTGTGAACGGGCAACAGATGAATGGACGACAGACGGACAGGAAGGGAGGACGAGGCTGGAGGAAGAAAGAGGGAGTAGGAGGGCGGGGGACAGAATCCTTATCCACTTGATTATAGTGTTTATGACATCTGGACAGTTGTTTGGCTAAGCTGTGTGTGTGTGTGTGTGTGTGTGTGTGTGTGTGTTAAGAGCATTTGTATTTGTGTGTATTGCCCAAGGGACGCACCTGGAGTGTAGCTATCCAGCATTTGGACTCGGCCAGCCGCTGGCACAATTCACCAGTCTCTGTTTCCCATGACTCCCATTCTTTCCCCCTCAGGGCAAGTCACAAAGTCTCTTCAACAGCAGAGGAGCTGATTGTATAAAAGGAGTTGTAAAGTACATTCAGGTCTTTTTTCTCAGCCTCATGGAAGAAAGAAATTGTGTTGGCTGATCCACTGTGGGCTAATGTTCACTTTAGCCAAGATTAGAGGAAATAATTTTGTAAAACTGTGCTTATTTGTTTGTTAGCTTAGCTTAGCATAATGACTGGAAATAGGGAAACATTAAGCTAGCCTGGCTGATAAAACCAAACATAACCAAACATAAAACTGTGACTTGTTATTTTTTTTTGCACCTTAGATGTGCTAGTAGGCAGAGTTTTTTTTAGCTTGGATTGAGCCATGCTAGCTTTCTCTGTTTTCTGTGTTAATTCTAATTTAAGCTAAATATTTAGGCTAATGAAAAGAGTCTTCTTCTCCAACTTTCAGCAAGAAAACAAATGAGAAAATTTCCCAAAATATTAAACTGTATTAATTTTAAAAAGCCAATTAATAGATTTCTACTATTTATATGAGTTGCTTATGAAAATGTTTTTTAACTTTATAGATGCCACCATCAGGGCCCTTTTTTCAGCCTTGTCAATCTTAAAAAAAGATTAAACAAATTAAGAGTAGCATGTTGCTGAAAAACACTCCCAAAGGTGAGCAGGTGATCTACGCTGAAACGCTGTTTTCTTTTTCTCAATTTTAATGATCAAACATCGAGGAATAAACTGGTATTTAACCAAGCAATTAAAAAGGAAATACACCCACTATCATAAAGCTAAAACATTTCTAATGTAGGTTTCACTTGAAAGATAAAGATCCTCTATTGCTTGGCAGCTAAGCCACGGTCACATTTTTTCCTCTGTAAATCCCAGTTTCAGTCCAGGTACAAACTTGTGTCATTGTGCCTTTAACCTCAGAGCTCGCAGAGCAGAGGGCATGGTCGAGCACCTGCCCCTCGCGCACTGAGCCATTTTCAGACCGACTTTTTTTTTTTTTGTAGAAGTCCAATACTCAAAATACGGGTTTTAACAATGACTATGTGACTCCTATAAAGCAGCTGATTCCGGATGTGTCCCCAAGACATGTCCCGTCCCGTTGTGACCACGGAGGCGCACGTAAAGGCTCCGCAGGGGCTGAAGCGGGATTGTAACCTGCAGGTTGGCAGCGGAGATTTTGCGCAGCAGCACTGGGTCGTTTATCTCTCTCTCTCTCTCTCTCTCTCTCTCTCTCTCTCTCTCTCTGTGAGATGAGTCGGGGCGAAGGAAAGGGTTGGGACAGGGAGGAATAGCTGGAGGGAGGGATGGCTGAATAACGAGGAGAGAAACACCCACTCCGGACTGACCGAATTGTATCTGGAGAGACGGAGTGAGAGAAAGAAAGAGAAGGAGTGAAAGAGTAACAAGAAAGAGGAGCCCATTGGGAGGCAGCAGCTCTTGGTATTCAGAGGATTTTTTTTTCCTTTGGGGATATAAGAACGCTTTGAATTGATGACTGGAGAGGTATGAAAGGCGATTTCATTCATTAAGCCTGTGTGTGAGTTCCCAGGTGTGCGGCGAAGGAGCGTTTTAACGCAGCGACTTAATTTGAATAAATGGGATAGTTTGACCCAAATCTGTCTGAGAAACTTCATTTCAATCAGTCAGCAGCACTTTGAAATAATCGCTGACGATAAATCTTGGTTATAACTTGTGCAGTTGGATTTTTTATTTTAAATGTTAATTTTATATGGCAAATACATTTTCCCTCAGAATATATGTCCATTCTTTAAACTCTGCATTTAAAAATGTTTGGTTTTACAGAACACAGTATTTCTTCATTCGTGCGCGCGAGGGGCGTCTGGTCCTTTATTGTAATAAATTGCGTTTTAATTGGGTCTATGTGCAAAATGTACTTATTTCACATTTCTTAAAGGCGTGCACTCCACCAATATAAACAACTCATTTAAATGAAGGCGGTGCTTTTGCCTTTTTAATGGTTTTCATTAATCAATAAGTCGAGCAAGTTGCAAAGTTGCCCCTTGGATGGGGGAGATTTTCGGCAACCCGAAGACAACAGAAACTTTTTGCTTAAACGCGCGTTTCATTATTAGAATCGTATGAGTGAAGAGAGAGACATTGTAATTGAACCGCGCTCTCAGATGGTCTAATCACAATTTAGGGTGATTAACTCATTTGTGTGCGCGTGTGTACTTGCTTTAATTATTTGCGTGTGTGTGTTTGAGAGAGACTAACAAGAATAATCTTCCTTGCCTCTCATTTCCCTCTCCGTGTCCTGAGGATAATCTGTGAAAGGGAAAAATCAATCAAATTTTCTTTTGCGCTTGTTAATATGCGTTGTCATTATTCTGGCCTTTTGACACTGTCTGAATTGGAGGAGCTGGCTGTTCTCTCAGTGCCACGGGATTCAGTCTGTCTCTACATCAGAGAATGGCTCAATCATGAAACAACTTTTGTTGCTTGTGCTGTTTTATTCATATCAGTGTGTGTTTTCCCCCAAACGATAAGATGTCTCTCTGTTATCACCCTCAGTGTGTAATAATGAGTGTCAGACTGGAGAGGAGGTGGAGATGGAGCAGAGGAGAGATGGGGGGGTGGGGGGAGGTGGAGAAGAAGGTGCAGAGAACAAAAAGTGAGGGGTGAGAAGGGGGAGATGAGATAAGGAGAGGAGCAGAGGAGCTGCTGTGTTTGCTCTTGTGGTCGGACAATGGCTCTCATGATATGTTCCTTCTCTGGACTGTCAATCACGCTGCTCTCACCCTGTCTGTCTGTCTATCACTCCGTCTGTCCTCCATCCCCCTTTTCTGTCAGCTCTTTTGTTCAGTTCTTCTCTTCTCCTCTCTTCCCTCAAACAAAGTCCTCCACTGTTTCGCACTCAGCTTGCACTATGTAGGCGGGAGGCTCGACCGCTGCTCTGCGGTCAGTCTAGACTGTAAGGCTGCTTCTCTGTAGTTGTATCAAAGTGGATATTAGACCTTAGTAACTGATTTCAGATCAGCGCATTGGGGCCTTGTGAGCAAGGTGGGTCTTCTTGACCCACAGGGCCTCTCCACAGCTGAATGGTATTCATGGTGCTTCTGTCACTGAAATCCCCCTTTCTTTCTGGCTCTAACTTCCTTTCTCTTTTGCTTTTTCTCTCTTTGCTCTGCTCTTTCTCATAATATTTTTTCTTTTCCCTTTGCAGGTCTAAAAACTGCTGATTGTGAGGATGTTGTCAACAGGTCAGATTGGGTGGTGTTTGTGGGCTCCACTGGTGCTACTGGCTCTTGTTTCTCATGTCCCCAGTAATGCACAGGGTCAAGGTAAGTACTTTTTTCCTCTCCTCCAATCATCTCTCTCTCTGCTTCATACCCTCCCATCCCATATCCATACATCCCCTCCTTCTCTCTTTCCCTGCCTACCAAGCGTTCTCCTATCCCCTTCATCCACCCCATCCAACTTTTCTTTGCTTTTAAGTCTTCCTCCACTTCCCACCTTGGCCACCTAACCTCTTTCCATCTGTTCCCTCTATCACTCATCTCTCATTCCTTCCCTCAACCCTCCCCTTCACCTCTCTGCCCTCCTCTATCTTTCTGTTTCTTCTCATCCCGTTTCCACGTGATTTCTCCCTTTGCTGTCTCTCTGTTTGATGTGCAGGCTCAGTCCAATCAGATTACATCACACTCATGATTATATCGCCTCCATATCATCATTCTATTTCACTCCGGCAGCAAGGCAATGCTTGCAACCCCTGCTGCCGATGCCGCTACGCTTCACAGGGGTTTTAATAAATGTGTTGTAACGGTGAGCTTCAAGCTGTGATGATTTGCTGCGCAATGTGCCGCACAGTGTACAACGCTTCAGTGTGCTGCACAATCAACCTCTCCTCAACAAACCTGATTCAGGCTGAGTCACATCAGCACGTGGGCTGTTGCATGTTCTGTGCCATTTATTTTGCTCGTGGATGTAAAAAATCTGGACGCAATTTTAACAAGAAACACAAGTTTAATATCCAGCTGGACACATTGTACGTTGATATGTCATAATGTGGTTAAAGTGTAACAGATGTGTGTTCTTCTGAATGACACTCAGATATTCTAAGATCTGCTAATATACAGTAATTTTATTGGCTGTAAAGCGTAAGCTAACCTACCTGTTATCTTGTCTTATCATGTTATCAAGACAAGGAAGTCAGATGATTTGCTGATAGATTGTAGATGTTTTTGTTTCAACTACAGCTGTAAAATACAGAAATTCAGCTTCTTCCAAAAAACAGATCCAAGACCTTTTTCCTGAACCTTCTGACTGCAGTGTTTGTGTGTGTGTGTGTGTGTGTGTGTGTAACGACGTGTGTGAGTGTGTGTTGTACATGGGTTTATGAGACTCTGTATTTTCAATTGGCAGCCTATGAAGTGCAGAGTGTCAGACCTACTGTAGTTAACTGGATAGAGATCATATGAAAACGACCCCATGGGACATTTAAACATTTAGCTGACCCCGCTTTGCCTGCGTATGTGTATGTGTGTATGTGTATGTGTGTGTGTGTGTGTGTGTGGCTCACATTCCTTCCAGGATGTGGAGATGGAGGAGTAGGGAAGCAGCAGCTCTTGTTTACAGGAGCACCATACACAGAAATCAAATAAAATATTTATTTTTCTCTCACTGTTGTTCAGGATCAATAATCCACATATGACATACACCTTTTATTGATCTGTTTTTACAGCTAAATTAAAAAAAAGAAATTCCACCCTAAACATAACTTATTTTATTTAAGTTGTCTGTGAGAGGTTAGTTTTTGTTCGAGGTTCATTTCTGCTCTAAAACCTGCCTGGGTAAATGTGGGGCTGCTTTGTTTTAATGTACCAGTAGAAGTCCTCCCTGATAAGTGATTGCTTTGAAATGAAGTAGCTGTTTCCTATTATCTTCTTTCTTCCTCCAACCTTTATTGGGTTCTTACTCTTTCCATTTCGTTCTTTTATGTTCTCTCCCTCCATCCTTCTGACTCTGTTTCTCCTCATTTCTTTTTCTCATCTCTGTTTTCTTCCTCATTTTGTTCCAATTTTCATCAATAGCTCTATGGGTCATGTTCCTTTTTTTTGCAGGCAGACAGAAATTAGAGGTGAGACAGAAGTGTGACCGCATAAATTAGACTGGGATTTGATCCCAGTGAATTACAGCAGAACATGGACGACCTCCCAAACGCTATGGGAGCGTGCCCTGCTCAATCCCTTCATTAGGGAGCATGTGATAGCCATTAATTTTTGCCTGGTCTGTCCCCTGTAAGCTTCAGCATCTGGTCAAAGGGGATTTGAGCTTGAGGATTAGTGTGTGTTCTGCTTGTGGAGGATGTTTGTATATTCAACACAAAGTCTGGATATCATCAACAACTCCCACTCCCAACAACTACCAATCAGTTGGTCACCCCAGATGGGGTTTTTCCTGTCCAAGATATTAATAATGTAGCAAATCATCTGGCATTCACACCCAAGTAGTTACATTTAAAACACTTGAAGTCCTAGGATATGTCTTGATTGGTTTTTTAATGTCTTCCTAATCTCAAGAAATCACAAATTTTACAAATGCACATCCCTGTTTTTATTGAAAAGTAGTGAAACAATTGCTTTGACATGCAGTTGTATTAGAAGTTGCAAGATCAAGTTTGAATTGATTTCTTTTTTTATAAAACCACAAAATGGAAATGATGGTAAATTAATTAAGAGTAAAAAAAAGAAAACAGATCTTTTGTGATAAATCCCCACAGCAGTGTGCTAATATACTTGTGACAAGGTGACAAAGTGACAGTGCCAACAGACAGATGTTTAGAAGGTAATATTTAACCATTTCACAATCGTAGGTCAGCAGCTGGGGTTGAGGGGAGTGTCAGTAGTTCTGCAGGTCTTTAACGTATTGGACAAATTTTAAATTTTAAATATTTAAATTTTTACCTGATGGTACTAGGGTAAGTCATTAGAATATATATATGAACCATGAATATCTGCAAGAAATTTCATGGCAATCCATTAAACAATTGTTGAGATATTTTACTTAAAACCAGAGAGTCAACCTCGAGGTTGCAATAAAGCGAAAGTCATGAAATCAACAATAACAATAAGATGAATTCTCTGTGGACAATTCATGTCTGCTTGAAATTTTCTTGACAATTCACTGAATAGTTGTTGAAACAGTTCACATTATGTGAAAATGTGAACCTCCTGTGATGCTGTGAAGTGAAAAGTCAAGGGATCACCAAATTATCTAGAATTATTGCTGTTGGAAACTTGAATGTCTGTACAAATTTTTTGCAATCCATTTATTTTTTAAATCAGTCTGGACCAAAGGCCAATCAACTAACCAACAGACATACAGGCAGACAGACAGAGAGACATAAAAACAGACATCGCTCTTAATGGGACCTTTTTTGCTTGTGTGCCAATAACAAAACCTAATCTTAGCAGCATTTTATTTCCTGCAGCTGATCTTTGCTGCAAATATTTGTTTTACTGTATAAGAACTGACTTTTACGGAGATAAACTTGGACACAAAATCACTGTTTGTGCTGCATATGAGACTTAAGCTACACTAGAGCTTTTTTCCTCCGTCGGACCTGTGGGAACAACTCTGATGTTGTTACTGCAGAAATTGCGCAGTGAGCAACTTCGTTGATTGTTGTCGTTTTTGTTCTTTTTTTGCTGTTGTTGTTTTCATTTGCTGGATCTACCTTTGGCCTTGAAAAGTATTGAAAAGTGAAATGTAAATTTTGTTCTGTGCTCAGTCCTCAGAGGGTGCGAGGAGTGGCCTGGCACTTTGTGTTGCTGCTTCCGATGCAGCAGTGACAGAAGCAGGATGGATGGGGGGTGGGGGGTGGTTTGCCACTGTCACATCTGAACTCCCCAAAAAAAATGTTGTCATGCCCATTTATTATTTTTAGTCCATCCTCTTTCCGGGATAAGTCAGTCACTGTAAAGATGCTGAATGTGAGTGGCTTGCACTGTGCTTGTGTGTGTGTGTGTGTGTGTGTGCTCACAGTGTGCATAGTTAATTATTGTAATTGATTTTGTTGATTAGCTGACAGCCTGGGTCAATACTGTGTTTCAGGACACTTCACAACGGATTATGTGCTCAAGAACAAATTTACAGAGATATTGCATTTTTGTGGTTGTGTGTGTATGACTGGATATATGTATGTGTTTGTGTAGTGAGTGTGTGTGGTTAGAGGGCAGCCTTGTGAATTAGTATGAGTGAAAGTGTTGCCCAGTAATATCAGTTATAATGAACAGGCGGAGAACCAATGATGAGAAATCATTTATTCATAAACAAAAGAGAGGATGAGATGGAACAACCTGTTTTGAATTTAAAAACGGCTAAATTATCCAAACCCAGACTGCCGTCACCTCGCCACTCAGCTGCTGCTGATGCTAATCCAGCTTGTCATAATCATCAGCCACTTTGGACTAAATGAAGCATTGAATCGTTGGAGAAATTCTGTGCAGGAGGCTCTAAATTTGCCCTGTTGTTATTGTCAGAGCATGTAGATAATGTCCTTTGATTGTAAATAAGCAGAATTAACTATAATTAGGCAATGGAAGGCAGCCTAATTTCATACTCAGGGCAATTTAAAGTTCTTTACAAATTAATAAAAATACAGTAAAGGTAAAAGATTACCAATTAAGAAGTGTAAAAATACAGTTAAGAGATACAAAAGATAAAAGACTTAAAAAGTAAACTAGCAAATTCAAAGAACACAACAAATACTCTAAATACTTCAGATACATTTTGTGAGTGGACAAATATGTTTTTCTTGAATTTTCTCATCTGTGTCCTGATTCCTCTTTTAGTCTGATATTTACAACAGATCTCATCTGCAGAAGGTAGATGAGAATCATAGATCATCGAACCTCACCATCCACATACAGATGACAACTACACAGGGTAAAGCTCTGAAATAAAACAGAAGCTATTTAAAAGCTAAGCCGATAAGATAAGCTTTAAACCATTCAAGGGTAGAGTAGGCAATGTAAAACAGGAAAGTATTTAACTTGATTTAAGTAGGTGCTTGTCTATTATCAGCCAATCTCATTCCCAGTCAAATTCTTACGCTTTGTCGCACCTCTTGACATCCCTTACAGGAGCAGAGGGTTCCTCTTCAGTGTCTGTGGTACACTGGACTTTCAGCTAATTCATATTTAAACCCATCTGCCTTAGTATTAGACTTCAAGAGCCACTGCTTCACTCGTCTCAGTAGAAACAGCCACAAAGTCCCAAAAGAGGTGGAGGTCAGGGTGGAGTGGTTGGTCACGCACAGGATCATTGTTCAGAGAACTGCTGTTTTGAGACCTCGTATAAAACCAAAAGTGGAACCCAAACTGTCAAACCAATGATCTTTTCCAAACTTGACTAAATATATTTGGTGTCTTGACCAACCAAATGGTAACCATTTCAAAACATAAACCGTATCGTTGCTCTACAGAATACCTTGTGCATCTGTATGAGATGCTAAGGGTTGTGACAAAAGTAGATTTTTGTAGAGTTGTAATAAAGACATATCTTATTAATTTCATCTGGAAAGATATTTCAGGCCTGTGGTGAATGATAACAAAGAACTGCTTCACTTTGCTTTGTTCTTGCCCCAGATACCCTGGAGGGTTAGGTCATATGGCACGAGCATGACAGGGATGCATTTGGTCTCAGCATCACAGGTGATTCGTAGACCGGCAGTAAAATGTAAAAAATTGATTCTCTGTGTGATTGGTAGTCAGTCTCAGGTTTTTAGAACTGCTGTAATGTGGTCTTATTTCCTACCTTTACATCAGGACCCCGGCAGCAGCGTTTTGAATAAATTGGAGTTGCCAAAAAGCTTTTTTTTTTTTTGAAAGCCATGTGAACAGACCATTGCAGTAATCCAATCTGTTGAAAAAAAATGGTAGGCAAGCCTCGGAAAGGTCTTTTTAATTAAAGGGAACATGAGCTAATGATAATTTTTTGGGCAATCTTAGACTTTGGCAAAGACTGATACCGGAACATAAGGACTTCACATTGTCTTATATCAGACAGGATATCCAGTTCACACTAGAACCAATATGTAATTACACAGAATGGGTACCACAGTGTAGGTAGGAATAATGTGTGCAAGGTGAAGAAGTGTCAGTTTAAAAGGCATGAAATAGGCTATGAGTATTTTGGCACATTTCTCAAAATCACAGAGGGCATCAGTGTGCGGAGCCTGAGGTGACTCAGGGTCTAGCAGATATTGTAGTAGAACAAGCTTGTGAATCAGCTTCTGAAATTAGTGAAAAACTGTCAATATGCTAAGAATAAAAACTTTAAACATGTCTTTTGTTACATGTTACCTGAGTTTATAGCATATGTAGTAATCTGCATGTCTTTCATATATAATAATAAGAAGAAAACTGTATTGTCACTATCTCCAACATTGGGTTCTAAAAGAAAACAGTTTTTGTACTTCCGGCCATCATCTATATTAGCTTAGGTAAAATATTACACCATAGTGTTGTACTCGCTGTGATGTGGAAACATGACACCATTACTACAACAAAGTCAGTCTGGGCAAGAAACTTGGGGTCAGATAAAGGTCAGATGAAATACCAGCTGTTTTGCTTTATTTAACCCTGCAATAACCAACTTAAGCAGCAGAAACAAGCTGAAAAAATATTATAAAGCATTAAGTTTATGGCAAAATTGTTGGCACATATTTGTCTGTTTACAGACTGTCAGGCTGTCACAGAGCAGCACTGCTTTCATCTGATGCCATGTTGTGTCTACCTGATGAATATTTGTAAAAAATATTTACTCTCTTTTAGCTCTGTTATTAAGATGGATAAAAATCTGGCCTTAAAGTTACTTAACGTTCCACAATGTTCACTAGCTAGTCACCTGCTGTCTGAAGTGTTTTTTTTCTGGAAACAGCTGCCTGCTGCAGCCTAAAACAACACTGAGGAGAGCAGTGAGCGTAAACGAAAATGGTAACATTGCAGATTGAAACTAAAGCAGTGAAGCCGCTGAAAGGCACTATAAAGATTAAAGGGTCTCTGTGGATTCATAATTTCTCTCACAAATGGTTGTGATTTACTGTTGACCTAAAATATAAATTATTGTAGCTTTAAAAAGTTTAAAGACAGCTTAAGTTATGATTTTCCTTTTTTCTTCAAAGCAAGCAGCTGAATACCAGACTCAAATATAAATATTGTATTTCATACTTTGATTATAATATTGTGATTTTGGAAGTAATAACTACAATATCAGAAGTAACATTAAATTGTAATGATCTATTTTTAAAGGCCCAGTGTGTAGGATTTAGTGGCATTTAGCAGTGAAGCTTCAACATGTTTCACTCCCTGTAAGAGGACCAGTTCGTTCAGTTGACAAAAAAAATTATTCTAAGGTAATGAAAACAGAAGGACCTCTAATTTTTAGGTGATAAACACTAATTACAATACACTTATACATATCCTATACCATTTTGGCATATTCAACGCATAGATCATCCTAAAGCCTACACAACAAACCTATAAATGATCTTATCAAGTCTAAATGCAACAGTAAATTGCTAGTCAGAATGTGTTTTGTAGTGTCATAGACCTGAAAATGGTCTGCGTTTAAACAGCAGACTCCTTATTTACTATTCCATTCTTGTTTAATTTCAATAATCTGCAGTAGAATTAACCCAGTTGAGTATTTTCAGTTGATATTTTTTCACCATTGGTTGGGCGTCATGCAGAATATTATTGCTTCCTTCACCAGACTGCACATGGGTACGGATCATCCAAGAGGCTCTTAATATTCAGTCAGTCCTTAAGAGAGATTTCACACTCATACACACACAAACACAAACACACACACACACACAATGCGGCACAGAGATGAGTGTTGAGGGAAAAAGGCATCACTTACATAGGTGAAGTGATGAAAGACAGAGTGCAGGTGGCGCAGATGAGGAGAAGATAGGATGAAAGAGCAGAAGAGAAGACAAGGGGAGGAGGAGGAGGAGGAGGAGGAGGAGAGGGAAAAGAGAGTTTAAACGCGAGGAGGAGAGGAAGGGAGGTGATAAAAGAGTGAAGTGTTCCATGAGAGCAGCAGAGGAGATAAAAAGAGCGGAGA
>JAPZDY010000025.1:15283651-15309633 GCA_029783645.1 Ctenochaetus hawaiiensis
TAGCTTATTTAAAAAAAAAAAAGTTATCTTTCAGCAGATTTGAAAATGGGACTGATAAGAACAGAAGACAGTAAGACCTACACCGACTCACGGTGGAGTTCAGTCCAGGACAGGAGGAAGACAACGGCAGCCACAGTAGTCATTCATTCAGCATTAAACTGCATTATCCCTGAGTGGGTGTGTGGGCATGATGGATGACTGACATCCTGCTTTTATCCTGTATGTCAGTAGTCCATCATTGTACAGACATGCGGCATGACTTTCTGTGGTTTTTGGCACGGAAAGTGTAGCCTAGTCAGTTGTCACCCTAATTCACACTGAGGTCTCCTTGTAATCATGCTGCACCCACCTTCCTACATCTCCTTCTCATTAGTTCCTTAACTGTTTCTGCACCATTGCCTACATTTGTTCCATATTAATGCTGCGCTGAACATTTCAGACAATTCTTTCACAGTCATTGTAAAATGAACAGGACTTAATGAGCACTCTGCAACATTAAACCTGTTTCTTGCAAACAACCCTATGAGAGACACACCCAGTCTGATAATTTCTTGCTACCTTTTGACACCTGAAAACAGAACAAAGCCTAAAATTTATGGTCACTTCAGTGGAGGAGCTCACAGGATATATTGTAAGAAACGGGAGTTTTACGGTTTTTATAACTGCATCCATACACTATGTGGTTAATAAGACCCTCTTTTAAAAATAACACAAGGACACAAACACCTGTCCTGTTTCCTGATGTCCAGCCTGAGTCAGATGAGGTGAACAGCACTAATGGTGAAGCTTGTTAACACTGGCAGTGTCCTTTTGTTGAGAATAAAACACCATTCTAGATCACAAAGGGGGTTGTCATTGTGGCAGCTAACCTTTCGTCTCAACAAAATATCCTTTTTTTCCTCGAGAGCTTTTCTAAAAAGGAGCAACTAACTTGTAGAGTGCAACTGGATCAGGAGGTTTAAGGTCAAAGCAGAGGACTGACAAAAATGATTAGCTGGGTTTTTATCTTAATACTCATATTTTTTTCAAACATTGCTCCCTGTCCAGTTTTAACCCGTTATCAGCTTGTATCCCTGTGGATAATCTGTGTCTTCTTGTGTCAAATATGCTTAACTTGAGCCTGTTTAGTCTTCTCTGTCCAGTGTCTTTATTCCCTGTTCTATGACAGTGCATGAATTATACTAAAATAAACACCAATGGAAGTCTGTTCAATAGCCTGCCAACAATTCTGCATTTCAAATAGTGTGGGTTGTGTCTGTGTGTGCTTGCATATCTACGTGTTATTTATCAGTGCCAGATGTCTATATTTACTTCCTCAAAACCCAGAGAGGAAGCCAAAGGATGCAGAAAAAAAGTGCCGTTCCTACTGTATGTGACTGCAACTTTTATTGTTACTCTGCTGCTGCAGCCAATTAGAGAATAATTTGGGTATTGGAAAGTGTGTTCACTTTTCAAGCATTGGTAGGCACAAGAAGTGATGTAGAAACCAGTCGAGGTTAAAAATAGGTTGTGTTACTTATGGCAGCAGTGAAGGCATATATGCATATTTACTGTGGTGCTGCCATACATGGTGAAAGCACATTGCTCTACAAGTTGGTTTAACAAACTTTTTAAGCATATATATTGTTGTATAGAACAATTTTTAATGTATCAAGATATTTACAACATATTTACAAAAGTAAAGCCTCAAAGCACAAAGGTAGCGCTGGTTCACAGCCCTGCCTCCGTTAAAGAGCAGCACAACAGGTGCATTGAGGGTCACTACCTCCTGCTAATGCCACCTTTAAACCAATGCTACAAAAATGCTAATGCTCATTATAAATCGACCCCAAGAATGAAAGAGCATTGGTGAACTACTGTAGGGATGTTTTAGAAGCACTTATAAATCAAATTAATGAAGAGAATCACGGTTTGAAATTTTTCATGGGAGCAAAGCTAATGTCATTAAATATAATTAAAGTTTTCCTCTGAATAGAGTGAAAGAAAGAGACTGAAAAGTGTAACTAAAACAATGATATTTTAGAGACATTTTCAGCAGCGAAAAAAAAGGTGGAGAGGTTGTGATATACAGATTTTTATCATTACACTTCCTATCTTTCTCTCTCTGTGTGTGATTGTATTATTTTACAATAGACTAGCACACCCACATTATGTTACATTTTAATTTTTAATTTTTTGCTGCTACCCTGTGTTTTTTAGTCCACTACAGAGAAAAACATCATGACTGTATTTGTTCTCTGATAATTGCATCAGGCCTGTTTCCCATTTGTGATGGAAATTCTAGCCGACCCTTTATATTTTTTGACAAGTCAAGTATCAGTTGTTTGCTGTCATTTTCCAAAATATTTTTAATTAAATTTAGTGTGGGTTGAGAATTTTTTACTTTGTTTTTTTTACAGTTGAGTCATCTTTCAAACTATGAGCTCTTCTAAATGTCATAAAAACTTTGAGTACATTCACAGTTCAACATTTTGGGAAATACACTCATTTACTTACTCGTATTTCCCAGTTGAGAGTTAGATGACAAGATCAATACCATCCATGTGTTTGCACCTAGCATGAGGCCAGGGCCTGGAGCTGATAAACTTGACTTGAAAAGTGAAAATGGGGGAACAGCTAGCTAAACTCTTTCCAAAGATGACATCTGAAGCCTGTTGTATCTCATTTATTTAATTGGTACACAACCAGAAATGTGAAAATTTCTTATTTCTTTCTTTTTTTGAAGAGTTTCATACAACAATAACAACCTCTTGGCCTGGCACGGTTACTTGAGATGCTGTGTGTGTGAAGTGCTGAATGAATGACAAAACTGCTGTTTGCCATTAAATATCTATTAGGAGGTCTTTCTAAAATCACAAATAATCATTTCTACATTTCTATCCGTGTGTACTAACCAAAAAAGATACAACTTTCATTCTTGGGTTGTCTTTTTGATCCAATCTCAGGGCTAAGCTAAATAAATTTCCTGCTGGTTGTTGCTTTATATCTTATGTACATCCATCAGAGTGAAATTGAACTACTTATCAACCCTTGGCAAGAGAGTGAATAAGCCTATTCCCAAATATTTCAGACTATTTCTTTAAGGCTGAACACTTCACACACTGTTTGTCAACACTTTCAGCCTGAGATAGAAATTAGAGAAGACGATTCGTTCAAGTGTAGAAAATAATGAGACACAGTACTTTTCTATAAGTAGACTAAACAAGTGATTGCAATTGAACTCTTAAGTCCTTTGCTGTTGTCATCTAATAAATCCACTCAAGTCAAGTGGGAAACATCAATGTAAGTAGTGAGAAGCTGTAAAAAATTTAAAAAAAGGGTGTCGTTCAGCTCGGAGAAACTGAGGCTCTCAATGCAACAGTTGTCATATAGTATGCCAGTGAATGCCTCCCCTTCACTTTAACGCCCAGATATGTTTTTGATTGACAGCAATTTGGTTCCACTGCACAGACTGAGGTTCCAGTTCGTGGTGTGAACACTGATTCATACAGTTACCTCACCTGACTTCCTGTCCCCCTCAACAGGATTTATCTTCCTTCCCCTAAAGGCGTCATTAGTCATCGCTCTGCAGGCACAGGCGACAGAAGAGCTGAGGAAGCACACACACACACACACACATACGCAGACACACACACGCCTTTTATTGATGGCGGAATTGATTGCAGGGTCAAAATTGAAATGGGGTGATAATGCGACCTGTTGGCCTGATGGGGATTAACTGCTAAGGAGAGGACACAAGCACACACATGCTTGTTCCTTGGTGAGGATTCGACAAATTTATTTTAAAGACAAATTCTCTTCTCTTCCTGAGTTGAAAACTTAAAAATAACTTCAATCTTTATACTCTCTCTAAGCTTCACCCACGAGCCCTGGAAGTAGCAAAAACAACATCAAAAGCAGGATAACTGTGGACTCACTAAATGCCTCGCTTTTGGAAGTTTTCTCTTTTCATTTCAGTATTTTTGGGAAGATATATGCTTTATTAACAAATCCTCTCTGAAATATAATATTTCGACCTTGAATGTAATATTTGCCTGTCTTCAGAACTGAGAACCTTAATCAGCTCCGGCTGAATGAACTTCATATTGACTCTGTCATTAGAATACTAATATTTTGCTTCCCAGCAGCTGAATATTGCAAAAAAAAAAAACAAAAAACACTGCATCAAAACATCACTGAGTCCAACCTCTGTCCTCTGCCTCTTCCTTTTCTCTCCGTCCGTCAGGTGGGCAGCAGAGGGAGATCATAATATCTAAATCTGACACTAAGGTGTTGATAACAGACTACAACCCCTCGAAGGACTACGCTGTCAGTGTGATTGCTGTCAGCGGCACAGAGCAGAGCAGACCACTTCACGGCCGTCATAAAGGTGTGTTTGCGTTACGCTTCTGCTTCTGTTCTGTTGCTTTGTGGTGTGTAGCTTCTTCATGCTCTTTTCTGGCTCACTACACTCTACTTCTTTACTGAGGTGGGCTTCACGCTATCTTTACTACTCTTCTCCGCTCATTTTACTCTTTTACTTGACACTACACTACTATACTCATGTCTTTTTTGTCTTCTTCAATATTTTCTTTTCTTCCATTCCGTTTCTTTTTCTTTTCCTTCCTATTTTGTCCCTTCCCTTAACTTTCTTTTCATTGCTTTCCCTTCTCCTCCTATCCTGTCTCTTCCTTTCATTTCCTTTTCTTTTCCCCCTTGTTTTCTCCTCTCTCTCCTGCTCAGTTTATTGATACCTGTACAGAATATTTATCCTTCAATCATTGGCATATGAACACCATGATAGTGAAGGGACTCTAAAGTGGTATTTCTGTCTGCTAACGTGTGATTAATCTGTTTCTTGTGCTGCAGCTGAAAGAGGTGAGATTGATGGAGGAGACAAAGCTGAGCCCCAGAGGCTGACTGAGTCAGTTGTACCTCCTGAGGATGCCAACGAGATCTCTGGAGGTAGGACAGACGTACACAAACACTGTGTCCAGGAGAGGAGGCCATAATCAAATCCTGAGTTTGCTTTAGTGTGTAACTAAAAGGAATTGTGCTGAGTTGGAGTCTGCTTAAAGAGTCCTCCAGTCAGTTACTATAGTGATGTTCAGAGGTGGGAAAAACAGCCTTTGGTGTGGTCTTTTACTCCAAAGATCCAAAAGCCAAAACTTTATAGGTCCACATCCAATTGGATTGTCTTGTGAAGTTTTTGCATGCAGAGTTTGCGTGCAACTGGTTCACAACAAAATCCAGACAAACAGACAGACAGACAGATAGACAGACATCGGCCGGTGCTGTGCTTACCTCCCAAGTGACAGTGAAGATGCCAAACCGTCCATGCTTCAATGGTGAATCATTCACAGTGGTGCTTTGTGCTTTGCTTCTGTAGAATGTGCAATGCTGACTGATATTAGGAGACTGTGACTCCTGATATTAAGCGATGAGTGACCCACAATGTTTCACTTGTGTCTGTGTGGTTTCCTGTTAATTCGAGCTCTCCTCCTCAACAAGACCGTCTGGCTCACTGTCTGTTTGTTATTGTAACCAAGACGTTCTTTCAGTTGGCAGCATTTAGTGTCCTCATATTTAAATGCCCAATATTTCAACCTCTGCTGAAATGTGAGAGGAGAAAAGAACACGTTCATTTACATCTTTAGTGTATGTTTCTGCTTACATAGAAACTCTCCTCTGTTGATTTCTTTACCATAAACCGTGAGCCCAGCGGGAACTCTTTGGCTATACAGTAATTGATCGTTTGAAATATGGTTTCGTGTGTGTGTTCTTGCATGTGTATTAGAGAAAGATGAAGCTGGTAATTTTCAGACTCAGACATGAACGATGCTTGTGGCTGAATTTGAGACAGTCAAATGGACACTTATGTGCGAATGTGATTGGTTTTAAAAGATTTAAAATTCGCTTTCTGTGACATTTTCATCATTGCTTTCAAGGCTGAAGTCCTCAAAAGACAGAATCTTATTACTTGCTGGTCATTTTCTGCTTATTTAAGCAAACTATCTTGCAACTGCCCTTTTTCTGTTTTTTTTGTGTTTAGGTGATTATTTCTTACATTGCACTGAGAGAAGGATATTCAGGATATTATGATTATTCAGTATGGTTTAAAGAAAACCAGCCTCCAATTAACTGTATTCAATGTGTCATCATTTTAATGGAATCTATATCATATATAGTATTTGCACATTATTATTTTTACGCAGGAATGCTATATGTGCACTTAATTTTTGCTGATGGAGCAAGAGAGGGATGCACACACTTACAGAGGAAGAGGTGGAGAGAGCAGCAATTAACCATGTTTTAAAGCTTATTTATAGACATTTAGCATCTGTGAATACATAATTTATTTGCTCTTAAGTAATGAAACACACTGATAGTAAATCTGAAAATTTCATTTGACTGTAATCACTGGTTACAACTTAGATTCAGTTCCTACACAAGAAATGTTTGGGAAATGTTTTTCATATCACAAACTCTAAGCAACATACTGTGTTGTCACTATGCACTTTGCCATCTTCACAAAAAGCAGTTGACCAAAACTGAAACCCAGTAAATCTAGTTCCCAGTGCATGCTAGAACATTTTAAAATCACAAATTAGTTAAACAATATAATTAACTACAGATCTAACGTCAGATTTAAAGTGTTTTTTTCTAATATTTTATTATTATTATTATTATTATTATATTCTAATATTTATAGTAAATGAGAGTTGTGAATCAAGGGCTGTGGGAACTGACAGAAACTTACAACTCACTAATCAAAAGCCAATCAGAAAAAACAAACATGGATGCTGTGTGTCATCATCAGCCAGTTGCACTTTTATGAACCATGTTTTCCAACAGGCAAAAAAAGAAATCTGATGTGGACAATTACAGTGACATTAGTGTGGCTTAGATGTTTTGCAGCACAAGTTGGAGGCGAGTTGGAAATCAAATTATATTTGGTGTCAAACTTCGCTAACAGAAGCTCATGCTACAAGCTAACAATTATGCTACTTCCAGTCGGTGACACCTCCTGGAAAGCTCGATCAGTGAGTTTTGCACTTAAGGGTTTCAAATAGTACAAATATAAAAGATATGTTTGATATTAATTATTTCTAAATCAGGAGACTCAAATACTGCTGTAAACACTTACAGTACAGAACATCTTTAAACCCTTTATGTTCACTGTATTATTTAAGCAGATAATCTGATTTAACCAGTCTTGAATCTGAGATACCTCTGCAAGTGTAATAAGAGGAGAAGTGTACCTAAAATCTGCCTGATTATCCTCTAGTGTGTATTATAATAACATTTAAAGGGAAAAATAAAAACTTTTTGGGATTTGTTTTCGGCTCCCACAGACTGATTTTGTGGCTCATCATGACAATTAAAATTAGGTGCAGCAGATTATAATATTTGTTTTTCATTTTAGGAAAGTTACATTTGGTTTTCATTTGCAATTTTAATTAGTTTCATTTGCTGCGACTCAACCATGGAAAACAGAACTGTGCAGAATTGAGGTTTTTATTGTTTTGGTTAAATTTGCAGCTGTTCGTCTGGTCCAACACATCTGGTTACAAATTCCCAATTTATGTGAGCTTGTGTGGTGAACCTGCCTGAAGTAAACTTATTCTCAGCAAAGAAACTAGCAGTGAACCCAAACTAAGTCTAAAACTTCACAGAAATACAAACCAATGGAAAACCATCCAACTCTAATGACTCTTGCTCAAACACACACACACACGCAATTTTCTAGATCTTTGATGTTTTTTTACGTCTTTTTTGTCTCTCTGTTGCTCTCCTTCTCCCCATCTTCCTGTCGGTAGGTAGATTAAAAGCTGGATTTCCTTCAGTCTGCCTTATCAGGAGCACTCACCATTCACTGCAGCAGAGGTGACCTTGATTGGTGTTCTGCCTCGTACCTGTTGGGGATTATGATAATATCCTGCTGTGCTTCAATAGAATTTGTGAATTGACTCAGAATGTGTGTGTGTATGTGTGTGTTCCTGCGCGTGTATTCGTGTATGCAGCCTTGTGAACTGAAGTGATGCTCCTTTTATTTTGTACTGTAATGTGTGACTGCGTCTCTTTCCCCTCCTCAGTATCATGTTCTGTGTTTGTGTATATTTATGTTGAGTAGTGATAACACCAATGTCCCACAGTGCTCCAAAGAGACATTGTTGTATGAAACCTCTGTGTGTTTGTGTGTGTGTGTGTGTGTGTGGGAGCATTTGTGTGTGTATTATCAATGCTAACCCAGTCCCTCGCTGCTTTGTTCCAGAGTAGTAATCAGCTTTCTTTTATGTCAGGGTGGGTTGTTTACAAAACCTTTCATTAACAGCTGGCTCATACTCTCATCCCCTCTCTGATGTGCATGTGTGTGTGTGTGTGCGTGTGTGTGCGTGTGTGTGTGTGTAACAGACATCAGACAAGTCAGTTATCTTTCTGCATCGTAGCCAGCCTTGTGCACACTTCCTTTAATATGTGTAGGTCACACCTCTGTCATAAAGCATTTCCAAAGAAATTGCAGTGTTTTTCACTCTCAAGAGCAGTTTCATTATAATGACAAACTGGTCTGGATAGATTGTAAATGCAATATGATAATAAAACTGTAATAATATGAATCTCGCCTGCGTGAAATACATTCAACACTGTTTTGCATCTCAACTTGGGAAGTCAAGGTAAAAGAACATGCAGAAAATTATGCAGAAAATATGCAGAAAACTTAAGCTTATTACCTTTGGCTACCTATATCAAAAGCATCCTGGCTTGTGTGTGTTTGGCTGGGTGTGTGTGTGTGTGTGTGTGTACACATGCATGGGTATTTTAGTAAGTTAGTTGGGGATTGTTAAACATGTTTAAAAGTAGAAGGGAGAGAGCCATTAGTCAAAGGGAGTGTCATGAGACTTCCTCCTCTCACAGTAAGTAACTATCGTAACCACCCACTTTTTTTTGGAAATATAACCTACAAATTACTAAACCGTGTCTTGCAGACTTGAAGCACTGGCAGCTCTAAAACAAATAAAGACTGTCCAATCCAATAGTTTTAAATCAAATACATTTTTCTGTCTGCTTTTTCTGTGTCATTGACTAAGTCTGGCTCTGAGCAGACAGGAAAGGTTTCAAAGGGACATTTTACCTCGATACAAGTTTCCCATTTTGATATCAGTCATTTGAAGGTCTGCACCCTAAAAGTTGATGATTCCAATCATCGGTCAGGGACTCCAGAGTTAAATCTCAGATTGGAGAGAAGAAGTGACACATTTCTTTGCTGCCTCTAAATCAATCAGTGATCTGAGCACCGGATTCAGCTGCTCACTGTTGGAAGATGTGAAGAGAATTCCTTTTCTCCTTGAATACTCAGTGTCTGAGTCGAAGTGTCTGGCTTTTTTTTTCTTTTTGCTGTGTCATTGTCTGCAGAGAAAAGCAGGATGAATACTTAGGTATGCCTCAATGATTTAAAAACCTCAGAATACTGCGCTGGAGTTGGAATAATACTCGAATTATAGAAGAAAAAAAATGAAAATAAGCTGAATGTAGGAATTTTTTTCAGTTCAGATTAAGTTTAGCTCATTCACCAATGTCAAATAAAGTTCATCATTCTGTCAGTTCAGGAAAGTTTTTTCCTGTGTACTCCCTGTTGAATCATAATAGCTTTATCTTTATTAATATTTATCCTCTGCTAGATAACATCCAGTCCTAAGACTCCAGTTGGTCAAATTGAAACCTGAAAAAAATTAGTGTTTTTTTTTTCTTCAAAGGTGCACTGTTTCAGTCTGAAATATTAATGTTTTGTGAACTACTTCTTGCTGCTAAGGTTAGTTAATATGTAATGTCTTGAAAGTTCTGGCTTCAGAAACTCAGTATAGAACTACTACAGTGCAACCCCTAATAAAAACAAAAACAAACTGTAGAAATATTAATTAATTTCTGAGACATTTTTGTAAATTTGCCTTTTATGAAATCAGGGCAGAGCTATTTCTAAACCTAAAGAACAAAGACACGTACATCAAGGACAGGCCTTCATAATGACTACATTATGAAAAAATAAAGATAATGAATGAATAAAACATTTTCAGCTGCTCGCCAGCTGGAGTGGCTGCAAGGTTTGTCATACGTTCATTTTCCCCTTGTTTCTGTCAGTTTCTGCCAATGAAAGAGTCTCTCTGGGCTCCTTAATCAACTGGCTGCATTAAAAATTGCCGTTTCAGTGGTTCACATCCATACTTTATTTTTACAGACTGAAGTGTTAAAGCATCAACATTCACTCTTTCCAGTTTGGACTGTGACATGGAGACAGAGCAAACACTGCGTTATGATGTTACATGACATCATTTTAGAACGATGCCATCTTTGTTCTTTGGATTCAGTCGTTTTGTTTAAACCCCTTTAGAGACTCTCAAAAGCTTTCCTCTTATGCCTGGCTCACGCTGCAGGATTTTAAAAATCTTAAAAGATTCTGAAATCAGGTTGTATCACACACACACAAGGAGAATCGTCACAGATGATCTTCTCTAATATCTTAAACACGCACACACTACAAGATTTGAAAATAATAACCAGCACACACACAGGATTTCATCAAGATTATAGGAAAAAGTAAAAGTAGAAGTTCTGACTCAACTTCTTTACTCAAGCAAAGTAATAAAGTACAGGTTCTGAAAGGTACTCAAAGTATAAAAGAAGGTCAAATACTGACTTTTAGGTTGATAAAGTGTCATGAGCCTAGCAAAAAGGCAAAAACATTCAAACTAAAGTAACAAGTCTGTTTGAAAAATGTAATGATGAAAAAGTTCAGATATTTGTGTTCGAATGTAAATAGGAAAAGTCAAAGTACAGATTCCCGAAAAAATACTTAAGTACAGTAACAAAGTATTTTTTCTTCATTACTCCCTCTGCTATACATGTGTCATGCTTAACCATTTAACTGGTGTGAGAACACAGCTCTCACTGGGGCGTTGTGCTACATGCTTCTTGAGAAACTCAAGGTTTCTCAAAAGCCATCTCTGCCCTTGATGTCAAACCCTTCTCTCCACTTCCTCTTGGTTGGGGCTTCAGAAGTTTTGTGTACTGGGTCCTCCGCGTTGTAACCCTAGTCTTCACCTCCTCAACTGAAATCATACAACATAATCAGTATTTTGCTCAGTGTACTGTAAGCCCGGTGGCCCATCTGGCTTTAGTTGACCCACCATCATAACTATGTATTGGGCAAATATTAATAATAAGATGATTTGTTTTTCAGAGATAACGAACACAATATCAACAGAACACTTCTGAGAAGTCTATAACAACATTTACATTAAATAGTTATATATTCAAATATAATGTAAGCTTGTAGCACTGACTTAATGTGGCACCTCTACAGAACAATATTTATTTCCGATCCCTTGTAGGCGGCTCTCTCTGACTGGCTATTGTCTTCCTTAGCGAAAATGAGTGGCGTAAAGAATATCAAACACGTTTGAAAATTATAGGGGCGGCTCCGACAAGTCTGTGAGCCTATCGTAGGGTTTAAGATTGATCCGTCACCCGCTCGCACTAGAAGATAATCTGGGCCTAATATCGGGGCTGACCTTGGACTTGGACCAGATTTCTCTGCCAATTGTCGGGAGGGCCGAATCAGGGTAAAATCTGTCCGAGAATCCTGTAATGTGAGCCAGGCTTTAGAGGCAAAAGTGCTTACATTGTAGTTATCTCTGATATAAATATGTAAGTATCATAACATGATTTTGCATGCGTTATTATCATAGATTGTTTATTTAGCCATGCTGGTGTCATAGCTCTCGATGTGTCAGTATCATTTTCTTGGTCCGTTGTTCCTTTTTGGTCCAGACTGAAATATTTCAGCAACTGTTGCATTAAATGTCAAGACTTTCTTAAAAATATTCATGTTGACTGGAGAATGAATCCAAATGACTTTGGTGACCCCTTCACTTTTTTTCTAGTGCCACCGCGAATCTCATTATTTTGTTGTTTTTCTCCAAATTCTTTGGTTTATATCAACAGCTACATGTCGGTCAGCCTCTGCTGTACATTGTGTTTAATGTTGATTAGTAAATGTTCATGTTAAATTTCCAGCACGTCTTTTTCTTGTTTCTCTGTGATAAAGTTGCTTTTGATGAGTTTAACCGCCCATTATATTAGTTATGTTTATTATTGTTTTATTAAACAGACATCAAATCACCTAGACTGATGCTGGTGCCCTTGTTTGCACAAAATTTTCTGAAAACTACAACACAGATCATTTCATCCTTGATCGAAACTCATTCAGGCACTTGTGTATACATCAAAGGCCACATGGGAAACAATAACAAGTGACATATTTTTAAATTAAGTTGGAGGACGTATTGTAATAGTATGCCTACCATTCTCTTTTTCTGTCCTTCTCTCTGCTATTCTTTTCTATAAACAGTCCAATAAAAGTCATATTTGGCAAATTATCTTTTGCTCGTCACATAATAGGCTTAAAAATCATTGATTTTTTGTTTTCGTTATCTTCTGTATGAACAGTCATCCGCTGCTTTCATCAACATTTCATCCAAAACAAAGTCAGTTAGGAATTCTGCAGCCAAAAACAATAAATATTTGTGTTTTGCTTATCAAAGCAAGAACAAATCCATTAGTGGTCCCCTGTGCAAGACGGTAATTTATTTTCATTGGAAATTTGCCCTAAACAATCTTTCCCCAAAAATAATAGCCATTATTTGGACAGCTGTGTGATATTAGACCGGAGGACATCTGTGCATGTTTGTGTGTGTGTGTGTGTGTATGTGTGTGTACTGTAGGTGTGTCCATGGCCACATTTATTACAAATGTGGGTCAGTAGCCTCCAGTAGTAAAACAGATGGTCGTCGCCCTGCAGACCATAAAGATCTAACAGATACTGCAAGTCAGCTCTGGTTTCTCTAATCAAAGCTTGATGCTGCTGTGTTGGATGGACCACAGACGTGATGAAAAAGAATACTTTCTAATATCAACAAACGACTGTTATTTCACTACTGACAGTGAGTCATCACCAGGCCATCTTTATGGAAGCTTGGTGTAAGTTTAATTGTGATTTGTGCAAAAATAACAAGGTTTTTTTGGGGAAAAAATGTATTTGTTTATACAAATAGACTCTGTTGTTTTATTTCATTACTTTAATTGCACTTCACCCAAATTAAAGTCTACAGTTATTGACGTAAAGTTACTGATGCCTTCAGAACTCTTCAGTTACTCGACTCGATAGAGTCTGATATCAATATGAACTCAACTCATTAAATGCTTGACTTGATTTGTTTTAGTGTTTCTACATAAAGCAATCAGGGCGTGAGGCAAACACAATAACCAAAAGAGTGAAAATCATTGAGCAATAAAGGGCATAAGCCTTTCCTCTCCTCTACGCTACGGTGCCTTTTTTTAAAATACATATTACCTAACAGGATGTTGGCAGAGTGTTGCTTTCCACTCCCTGACTGAAGCTTGAAGCCAGCGCTCACTCAGGCAGACACACACACACACACTCACACAGAAAGACTGGACCCAAGGGGACAGACGTAGTTAAAGTTGAACTGGAGGCCAATGAGATGCTGTTGACTTTCACCACTCGGATAGTGAAAGAGAGGCAAAGACTCCTTTAGTATCCATCACATCTGCAGATGGTAGCAAACATACATCGGCAGAGCCAGGTTTCTATATTTATAGCCAAGTTTAATTTCTAACAATTATCATTTATTTCTGCTTTGGCACTCTTTGGCTAGGTGTGTGTATGTGTGTGTGCATCTCTCTTTATTTATCACTGAGCTAATTCCTTGCTTTAACATTTATTTAGTCTACATCTCTTCATCTCTTTTTGCCTGCGTGCTATGTGCGCACATCTGTATGTGTGCCTGAGTGTCCTGCTTTATTTATTGCCCTATTAGTTTCCAGAATTACCGGTTATACACTTCATCTGTCGTTGTGCATTTTGCCTTATACTCAATTTAATTCCTAGCCCGCTCATGCTTAGTGGATACACAAGATGTCAAAGGTTTGTGGTCAGAGAGATGTGTCATTAGGCTGATGAATAGCTAGAGGAGGCCAAAAGTGATACCACAAATGGAAGGAGGTAAATATAGCGAATACATGCAGGCTGTTCAAGTATGTGAAGGCTACAAACTAACTGGCGAGCGATGCTATCAGTTCCCTTGAATGCCTCTTAACATTACATCAGTTCTTTCCATTTTAGAGCAAAGCGAGCCAGATATTTATGTCATGGCTAAAAGGGACAAAACGCTCCAAGAAGTTTTAAATTGATGATGTAGATTTGATTCACAAATGACGTGGAAATGCACTTTTTAAGTATGAGGTGGCGTGTGGTGTGAAGGGCAAAGTAAGGAGAGCGTTAAGGAGAAGCATTTAAAGAGAAAGTATTAAAACAAACTGAAATGAAAAGTGAGCAACAGGGAGCGAACTCAGATAAATGTCCTCCAGAATGCACATTTTGTCTCCATTTGTCTCGTCTCACTTAACTCTTTTTCCGTCCCCACAAAGTGTGTTTTACCTTTTTGTTTTGGACATTCGCCAGCTTCTGAATTATTCCCGTTGAGAGGAACCAAAGAAATATCATCCTCACACACTTTGGATGTGCGTTCAGTGACATAAAGTGGATCAGCGTTCGCTCAAGTGGATGTGTGTGTGTGAGTGTGTGTGTGTTTAAGTGGTTCCTGTGCCAGCCAGACTTCTGTCCTTGTCCTTGATTAGGTGAGAGGAGTTCATGGCTGAGTTGAGCTAATTGTATGACAGCGTTTAACAAGTGTGCGTGGATGTGCGGATGTGCTAATGGCATTTTGGCCATTAGTGACAAGGACTCCTTAAGTGCAGAGGTCAATTAGAATAATTAGCATCCACTTCCACCTTGATTTTCCTCTGCTGTAGCTTCATTTTCTGTCCTCTCCTTGATCACAAATAGAGGTCATATATCACACTGCACCGTTCAGTAGCTTCAGTGTAAGTGAAACCAAGTTGCTTTAGCCTGTTTTTTTTCAGGTGTAATTTAAACATAAATTAGCCAAAATCTAAAAAACAGCTTTCAAATTACACACATTAACTTTGATGGGATAAGGTTATTGTAGAAGCAGCTGATATCTGTTACTGAAAGTGAGATTTATTCTATTTGGTTATTCTCAGTTTAAAAAATTTAAATACACCCTAAAAACCTTTTCATTATTTACTCATTTTCCTTCTCTGCTGTCCTGACTTTATTTTCCGTGCTCATGTTTTCTGCCTCCTGCTTTATATGACACATTTATTGCTGTTTGTCTCCTCTCCTCTATTCCCTTTTTATGCATTTCCCCTCTCTTTATTCCCTTCTTCACAACCTTAACCCTCATAACTCTCTGCTTTGTTTTACTGCCTGACCTTTCTTAACATCTTTTGTCCCCATAGCTCTTTTCTATCTTGTCAATCCTCCCTGATCTTCACCCTCTTATGATTCAAGCATTTTACCCTTTGTGGTTCACAGGCACATTAGACCTTGAACTGTGCTTAAAAATCATCAGAAAGTACCTCTAGGTTTGTAAAATTAACTGTTCCCCCTATTTTAAAGCTTGTACTATTGTTCAGAAGATCTTGGCTTAAAAAATGATAATGTATCATTTGTTGATTGTGGGCAAATCTTTGCTCTATTTTGCATAAAATTCCACAATTTTTCAGTGACTTTTAGTTCAGCTGCAGTAAATCCCTCTTACACAGTTAACCTGATTGAGCCACAGAAGTGCTTACAGTCACTCTACCTTTCCTTCAGCTGATGGGTATGCACATCTCAAACTCAGTTAGAGGCAGAGGAGTGGACAGATAAAAGAAGAGTGGACTGGAAAGCAAACTGCCGAGTCCTGCAGAATTAATCAGTAAGCTGGTATTGTACTGAGTATTGACACATAAAGTCTAGTTTCAGAGCCACACCCATTGAAGAATCTTACAATGTGTGCATGGGGCTAAAAAATAACCAGATGTGATAAGAGGGACTTAACTTTTGAGACAGAAAGCCACAAAGTTCAACAAGTGTGTGTGTGCGTGTGTGTGAGCTTGTATCTGATGGAGAGATTAGGGGAAGACAAACAGAAAGAAAAGAGCAAGGCGACTGGTAGAGAGCGAGTTTATAGGCCATGTGTTGCTCTCAGCATACATATAGGGTCTGTTTTGTCAGAACGTCTGTGTATTCAGTGAAGTGGAACAGAACAAGGCGGTGGATTAAAGATCAGGAAGCTGAGCAGGCAGGGGAAGGTGTCTTGTGAAACGACACAACCCGTCCAAAAACAGCTGTCGGATTACACCTTAAAAACCCACTGGATCACACTACTTTCACACACTCACACACACACACACACACATGCTCTCCCTCACACACACTCGTGTCGGCCCAGAGGTCTCACAGATGAATATGAATGTTTGTGCCTGGCTGAGTCTGAGGGCCTCAGAGCAAACGACAGGTGTATCAATCTGCTGCCTCTCTCACTTGATTGAATAAACAAGACAATAAAACAAAGAAAATCTTGTTTTTGTACAACAAGTGTTTTTTGTGTCTTTTTTTGTAGGAAACAAGCTGCTGTGGGCAGTCAAAGCAACTTTCTGGGTTGACGCTCTGCCAGTTTTTAACTACTGCAGTAACTACAATTTTATTTAACTTAAAAAAGGGTTGTTTTCAAGCAGTTTACAGCAGCGGACTCTGTTTTACTCGCTGGTGAACACAGAACAACTGTTTCACCTGGAGGATAATTTAGTTGCTGTTCTAGAAATTACGTTCATATTACATGAACATTGTCATCAGGTAGGATTTTTTTTTGTTTTCATGAAGTGCGGATGTTTGAATTTAATCTTTTTTCTGAGTTTTCTGACATTTTACTTGATTGTTGAACATTAAAGTTCATTCTTGCCGTTGGAAACAGTTTTTGGATTGTATCACATCCCCTCCATCATGACTAACAATTTAATTATAGTCATCCAAACTTAACATTATGAAGACAGAATGAAAAGCCCTTTCTTACAGGAATTTCGGCCCCACACTCTTATCCAACCCCAACATATTAAGAAAAATAACAGTATTAAGAACATTGGCAGGGGAAAAGTTAATTTAAAGGAGTCCTCATCTCCAAAAGAGACTCCAAAATGAATAATAACCAATAACTTTAGAGCCGGGCATCAGTATGTAAGTGAGTCAGGTGGGTTTTGTTTAGAATAAGGAAACTGTAAGAATCTGGCTTCTTCTCCCACAGGATTTCTTTAGAAACCGAATGCAGTCAATGGCTCCAGCTGTTGTTAGTAATTTAAAGTTGTAGACAATTAATTCCTTCGAGTGTCTGAGAATGTCCCACCTGAGTTTTCTGTCAATAAGGGTTTAAACGGAAGACATTTTGACGTGTTCAGTTTACCTGCCTAAGTGTTAAAGCCCTGGCAGTGTGCATGTTGGCTCAATATGTAAAATATATGTAGTTTTGATGCAGAGTTAGAGTAACTTTTCTTTCTTCTTCAGTACAAGTGTCTAAACAGAGGTAAACCTTGATATAGGAAACTGAACAGCAAGTTCAGTTTTTCACGTCATTATGGTTTCACCGTGGCCATCTCCATAAATGCTGTCTACATTTTCATCTGTTTGGTAGAGCACTTTGCAAGCACACCTACACATAAGCAGATGAGGTGGAAAGGACTAGACTGTATTGATTTAAAGTGGACATTTTTTTCTCCACAACCTACAGGAAACTGCTTATATTGAAACATTAGGTTCTACATGATAAACAGCAGGCAGGAGAAATGGTTCATCCTGAAATGATACATAGAGAAAACATCTCTCAGGGGTGACCATAAAAGAGGGCGTCCACCTACAGTATTATATTATTTCCATTTCAAAGTGCATTTTAATATCAAGTGGATTAATACATCCAAATCGAGCATATTACCTTGTGTGAAACTATTTGGGAATAAACGTTTTTGTAATCAGTTAGTCTTGTCTTGGAGGTGAAGTGCTCCTGTAAAAAGAGGCTCAGAGAATAAGGGAAATGTCCTCAGTGATGTGGGGACTGTCGCTGCTGCTGCTGGTGCTGCTGCTGTCCATCTATCTGCATGTCTGTCACTGCTCTCAACGTTAATTCCAGACACTGAAACACAATCACAGTGGCAGGGGAAATAAAACTTAACTAGAGAGGGAGATTGAAATGACAGCACACTCCACTGATCCCTGGCTAAATAGAGGTCAGCAATAAATCAAGGCCGGCTGGGAAGAGTTACTGTTAATGAGAACAGAGAGAGGGACAAAGAGAAGGAAGAAACAGAGGGTGCAAAAGTTTTTCAGATAGATAAGTGCGTGCATTTAAAGATGTGCTGCGCGAGCATCTGTATTTGTTTGTGTGTTGTGCATACATTACTCCCCCTCAACTATATCCATGTGTTTGTGTGTGTGTGTGTGTGTGTGTGTGTGTGTTACCTCCTGGGAGCAGGAGATTACAAAGCAATCTGCTTTGCTTTAATTAATCTAGTCTGCTTTGCGGATGACATGGATCCTATATGTGTGTGCGTTTAAACCTCTTTGTGATTTATTTGTGTGTTTGTGTGCCGCTACACATGTCGCTACTACTAACTGCTATTTATACTCCTCGTCTACAACAGCTCTCTCTTCTAGTTCCCAGCTCCGCTTCCCGTCTTCATCAGCGTCTTTGTCGCTGCGTGTCTGTCTTTGCTCTGCTGGAAATCGCAGTCAGCCAACAGTGGTTTCCATTGTTGCGCTCACATTTTTAATACCCTCTTCTCCACTCCCACACAAGTTAATTCAATTGTCAAAGAGCCACACGATTTTTCCCACAGCGCTGCAGACTGCACTGTGGGCTGAGTTGTAAAAATGTGGTCACTCGCTCTCTCACGGACACCAGGTGGACAGTCTGTCTAATCACATGCTCACAAGCCAATTATGGCTGGTGTTTGTCCAATTTTGTTGCTCGCATGTAAATAGGTTCAGTGATGGCAGCGCCTTTTCTAATCATGTCCTTCTATGCAAATAAGGTTCAGATGTAGTTCAGCCAACCTCATGGTTCATGATCAGTGAATTTAGAGAAATGGACACAGATATACAAATTCAGCTTGATGAAATAAATGTTCTGCAGTAGCCGTTTTGGTTTCAGGGTTCCTGATATTTTACACGTTGGCTCACTTTCACACGGTCAGGCTCACTTGTTACACTTGAATAGAACAAAACCTTCTATAGTGTTAGTAGTAACACCTGTGCTTTTCCTATTATGAAAAGTAAACGATCAGCTGTGAAAAAGGGCCTATTGAATGTTTTATGTTTGCAGCTGAAACCACCAGAGTATACTGTATGAACAAAGACAACTGCACTTTTGTTCGAAAACAACAGAAAAATGGCAGCATTTTTCATTTGTTGGACAGCTGTTGGATAAAATGAGCCTTTCTTTCTTCTTTCCTTTTTTTCTTATTGTCTTTCTTTCTCTCTCTTCACTTTTTCGTTCCTATTGTCCTATTTTTCTTCAGGATTCCCATTAGTTATTAGCTATTGCAGTAACAACTATTCTTCCTTGGGGTCCACAGTATAACTGCTGTGCTGCTGTCACTGACTTTGGTGACCAACCTTGCCAGCATTTTAACATTTCAGGTCATAAAGCATATAACAACATTTAGAGATAGTAATTCTGACTTTTTTGCTTGTGTTAGCACTGGTTGTTTCCTTGTTTGATCTTTGACCAATCTTTGGATTTAGCCAAAATATAAAATTTGCAAGGAATTTTCTTATATAAACACTTTCTTAACTTGAAAGTGAAACCCACCATAAAATCTTAGTCTTAAATACTTTGTTGCTGTCTTGCTGCCATGAAGTCCTTTTGATGGACTTTGGTGACTCCAGGAGCTGACTCAGATGGAATATCCCCTACAGATGAAACTATCCAGAGTCCACGTAGCAGTAGCGCTTCTGTTCAAAACTGTCATGGAAAAAATAGAGCTGAAAAGGTTAAATGTAATACAGAAACACAAAGTGCAAATAAGATAAACTTTTGCAGTCTTTACCTGCATGTTTACAACAAGTCTGACCTTAACTCTGATGTCTCCACCGTTGAAATTCCTGTTTAAATGTTAAGGAGCGTGCATGTGTCAACAGCTGAAAAGATTTTCCACACTTATCTATATGCACATGAACATTTGGCCCTATATATATGAATATAAATACATGAACACACACACCAGATTGACAAGATTGACGTATCTTGTGCTCTGCCATGGCAGTTTGTTTTGGTTAGTGAGTGTTTAAGAAGGATTTCGGTGCCAAACAAAGTCTGCTTCTTATTATTCAGCCACGGAGATGGACAGAGAAAGATTAAGAGTGGAGAGAGGCAGAGGAGAACAGGAGTAATTGTAGACTTGGACAAAGGAAAGACAGACCACAGAATCTGTCAATATATCTGCGGTATTTCCTTAGAACCAAACACAGCGTTTTGCCTCATCACTGCTTTTCTTTCTTCTTTTTTCACTCCCTTTCACGCTTTTTTCTCACACAGACACAGCTCCGCACTGTTCCCCTGTAACTGAACTTTGACCCTCCAGCAAAGGCGTTAGATGGGAGGAAAAAAAGGAGGGAAAGAGGTAGAGGAAAGAAGGAGGAGAAGAAAAAAGGCAGATGGAGCTCAGAAGGAGCAGAGGGACCTTTGACAAGCCTGCTATTGTCTGGCAGTCAGGCAAAGAGAGATTCAATAGCAGCTGCAGTAGTAAAGTACTGGAAGCTGAAATTCTCTCCGACATCTATTGTTGGGTGGGATACACTATTGTGTGCATATTTTTGTGTGGGAAACATGAACTGTATGCATTCCTGTTTCTCCTTTAACAACGTTTTTTGTGTTTATGTGTTTATTTCAAACACATCTGCGACATGATTGCTGATGCAGTTCTGTTGAGATTGTGGATTATGTAATCTAACTATAGAGCAAGGACACTCTGCCTGTATATATGCTTTTTGCATATTTAAAAAAAAAAGTACATCCAACCTGCCTCACATTGCACAGGTGTATTCACCTGATCATTTCTTGCAACTACACATTAAGAGTATTTAACTGTTGAAAAAGGAGTTGACTTTTATTATGAAATTGTCTCAGGAAATTCAGTGTTTCTCAGTGAGATTGACGTTGACCACTATTGATCAAAAGTACTCCCACAAAACAAGGCGAGAGACATCACTGGCATTTTATGACAGCAGATCAGTTTGAAATATCGCTGGGAGTAATTGAACAAAAGGAGCACAGTGAGATGTTTGCTAAAGAGCTGCAGGCGACGGCTGCACACCTCCAACTTCTCATCGATGTTATTCCTTTCAGTGTGCTCTGCTTTTCACAAACTCACTCTGTGAGCAGCATGAAATCACATCATGGTCACTCACAGCATGATGGGAAAAAAAAGCCAATGCTTGCCTGACTTCTTATTAAAACGACAATAGTTTGTTTTGCTGCCCCCAAAATTCTGGGACCTGTAGTATTAAAAAAAAACATACCACCAATATCGACTAGAGGTGCCACATCAACCAGGACTGAAAGTTTAAGGATTACATCATAAATCCTTTCTCTTAATGTTGCTGCTTTGATGAAATGGGCCCTCAGCTAGTTTGAGTTCATTTTTAACCAGATAACTTCATGTTATTAAGCTACTTTCTGACAAACTTGAGGTAGCTGTTTTTATTACTTTTTATGGTAATGATATAGCAGTAAATATTCACTCAGTGTTCAGTATTCACTGCTACATCTGAACCATTCTGAACACACATGAACACAGCCTGGGCACAATGAAATAACAGTAAAACTCATCTTTAACTCAAGGTTTCGTGCTTAGTCAGATAGATTATCTATGACTGGTGACTATGGAAGTTGTTTCTCAAACAATATTGAAAGCAAATTCTTTCTCCTTTGAAAAACGACCTCTGACTAAACTGTTTACAGACGTCAGCAGAGATAATGTGAAGGAGAGGGGCAACCGTGATTATTGGTTCAGATGTAAAACTCTGGTGTCATTCCTATTTGAAAGACATTCTCACCACCCTGCCAACAATAGGCAAGGGAATGGTCAGCAAGTTGTAATTAGCTGTAATTACGACCCTCTAATCCTCTGTTTACCATCTCTTTTGTCTGTCTAGATGGCTTTTTTCATTGCACCATACCCCCTCTACCCCCTTTAAGTCTTTCTTTCATAACCATAAAGTCCCTCATCTCTCTATTTATCCACAGTGTCAACAGCAATTACTACAGATACTAAAACCCCCTGAATGTCTCTCACTCTGTTTGAGAATAGCTCCTCAGTTGATTTGTGTCTTTGTGAGAGTCTTCTATTGCTTTTAAAGAAGCTTCTGTGGTGCTCAGATATCTTTTTCTGTTTTTATTCTTTAACCTGAGATTTTCTATAAATGTCATGCTTGTTTGTTTTGTGAGAAGGGAAACTCCAAAGAAGCATCTTTTTACTCTTTGGCTTCTCAACCTTTTGCCATTTTGCTAAAACCCTCAATTCTTCTCTTCTCTTTTCTTGCCTTCTCTTCTCTTCCTCTCTAAAATGCATCATATGCTGCAGGTTGTTTTGAACACCCATTAAAACTTTTGGACATTTTTTAAGAAAATAGCACCCCTGTGACCGTTACATGCCTGAACTCTGAAGAAAGATTTGTATTCCTCTTGGCCTTCTCAAAACACCAACAGCAGCTCAGTTTTAAATGATATGCATTTGCAAACCAGAGATTGTCATCAGCTATCTCTCGACCTTGTTGTCTTCTCTTCTCTCCTCCGTCTGCCGTCTGTAGCAGATGGATGGTTCAAACAGTCAGGCAGACACAGACAGCAGACATAAGGCTCTGTCTGGAAAATTACTTCTTGAAACGAATACCTGCCTGGCTTATCGTTACACAATGTCTTTATGATTTTCAATCTTGAGATGCTGTTGGCCTTAGATGGAAGGACAAATAACACAAGTGACACAGAAAATATTAAATATATATTTTTTAGTAAATTGCTTGCAAAAATGCAGTAACATTTTCTTGTTCAAGCAAATACAAACTTATCTTGTTTTGCATTTCTTTCCAGTTGATGGTAAACAGTGAAGGTCTTTGATTTAACCAGTGCATAGACATTACTCTGCATGCACCTGAGCCACTAAACTTATCTCTGCTGTTAGACCATAGTGAGAAATTGAGCCTTTCTCTTTGCTGTCTTAATGGAAATGTAACAAAAAATAGTTTTCATTGATTCAGTTTGGACTAATTTATGATAATAAACCTGCAGGGTTTAATTATCTAACTGTAACTAAGTCATATCATATCACTCCACTCTGTTATCTTTTATTCTCAATTTTTTAAAAATGTACTTTTATGAAGAAAAATGCAGAGTAATAATTCAGATTTCTGACAGTCAGCGTTCTCTTTTACTGCTTCTCCTCATTAAACGCAAATGTCCAGCCTCATCAGCATCTTCTGGGATGTTCTTATTACATCTGTAGACAGATTACGCAATTTATGATGCAAAGTTAAGTGGATGTATTCATTTATAGGAAATGATACAAGAAAGGATGACAAGATAAGCAATTATGGTATTGTGATAAATGAACCGACAGAAGTAAGTGTTTGTGTCTGATTTGTGTCTGTTATGTGAGTGTGAGTCTGTGTGTGTGTTTGGATGGGAGGTTTTACGTGTGAGATTTTCCTTTAAAACTGTCTGTAGAATGAAGAGTGAGTCAGTTTTGAATCTTTTGTTTAGAGTCTTGTTCCAAGTAGAGGAGGTCAGGAGACGCATTTGAAAAAACAGAGACCAGTTAAAAGGAGTTGCTCAAGATTCTGTGTTTACATCATGAATTGTACATGTTTTTAGAGCCAGATCAGCACAGGAGATGAAACATATGTCATAAGATTTTTTTATCTTGTTTTTATCTGTTTTATTGTACTGTATAAAGAGTGTTTGAAAGTGTCATCAAAGTGTGTTTGAAATAATCATCAAATTCGAAAAATGCTGTTAAGAGATTATTAAGCATAGAACAGTGAAGAGGTAGAAACAGTGTCTTCAGTTATGCTAAAAAATCACATGTATGACAAGAAAATGGTTTCTTTCTTTTGGCATGTTTTCTGATTTTCTTGATTTCTTTCTGGCTGTTTGGTTTGCAGTTTGTATTTACTTTAATAAAGACAATCTGAAAACTGCAGACTTGAGGTTTGAATTTATTGTGTCTTCTGAGTTTAAGCTGAGAAACCTGCACATCAAAAGTAAGAGGACGATGTAATAAACAATCTTCCGAATTACCTTTCATTCTGTCTGTTTGTCCCTCACTGTGCTGAATTTGAAATCATGTTAGTCTGTCTTCCTCCTCTCTTGTAGTTGATCAGTTCGTGTGCCGCACTGAGGCCATTGCAGACATCGTGATCCTTGTGGACGGCTCCTGGAGTATCGGTCGGCTCAACTTCCGGCTTGTCCGCATGTTCCTGGAAAACCTTGTCAATGCCTTTGATGTTGGCATCGATAAGACAAGGATAGGTGGGTCCCTGCTACTTTCCCTCTTGAACAGATGGGAGCACCATAGGACCAATATGGTCTTCTGATGTGTGTGTAAATGTCTTAATTGCCTTAATAAAGATATTTTGCTCGTACCTGTCAGGAAATGGTTTGTTGATTTGTTTAAGCAATTGCATTCTCATTCTGAGAGAATAATACGAGCAAATAACAAGTTGTGTTTGTGTAAATGTGTTTTTTAGGTTTGGCACAGTACAGTGGTGATCCCAGGATAGAATGGCATCTCAATACTTTCTCTACTAAGGATGCTGTAATTGATGCTGTTAAAAATCTGCCTTACAAAGGAGGAAACACTCTCACAGGTGCTGGTTTTAATTGATATTACTTTATTTTTCAATGTTAACTTATACTAATTACAAGGTTTGCTTCTTGCCTTTTCTCTCATTTATTCTCTTTAAAATCTTGGTACTATCACTATAAATTACTCCCCCATTCTTTTCCTGTTCCTGGTTTTTCATACTTTTCTCTATTGAATATTTATTTCATTTTGCCTCCTTTTCATTATGCTTTCATCCACCCTGTTCCTCCTCCCTCTGTCTCCCTTCCTCATCCCTCATCATCCTCCCCTCTGTCTCACCTTGTCTCTCCAGGCCTTGCTTTGACTTATATCTTGGAGAACTGTTTCAAACCTGAATCTGGCTCACGGGTGGGTGTACCGAAGATTGGGATCCTCATCACGGACGGGAAGTCCCAGGACGATGTCATACCACCTGCAGAGAGCCTGCGAAATGCTGGCATTGAGCTGTTTGCTATTGGTGAGAATCAAAAACACACACAGGGGAGAAGAAGTTATATAGCTCAAAGAGTAAATATAAAAATCCTGCAGTGCTTTTATGCATTTATATGGAGAATGTTTCTCAAAATGTTATGCTAACAATGATATATCTTCACGTCCCCAGGTGTTAAGAATGCTGATGAGAACGAGCTGCACTCCATCGCCTCGGAGCCAGATAACACTCATGTCTACAATGTGGCCGACTTCAACGTCATGAGCTCCATAGTTGAGGGACTGACCAAAACAGTGTGTGAACAAGTGGAGCAGCAAGACAAGGATATCAAACAGAGTAAGGAGAGGAATATACAAACTAGAGTAGCTCTAGTCTCCACTTTGCTATACAAATGATCTCAAGTGAGGCAAAGCAAAATTTAATTTTGCAGTCAAGTAAACAATTGTTACTTTTGCTCTATGATGGATGCTTAAATAATGAAATAATTAAAAAGTCACCACTGTCGCAAAGCAGAATTTATCTGGGTTCCAACTTTGTTGGAGACATTTGATATGTTTTAGTTAAACAACTCATTAAAATACATCATCATTTTTTGACATTTAATGTGTGAATGTTACAAACTGTACGTTGAATGCACATTTTCTCCATTGGGTGGCTGGTGTCATATAGCAGCCAACTAGAAATAATATCCTGCTATAAAAAAGTGATTGCTTTAGAACACATTGTCTTCTCTCCTGGTACT
>JAPZDY010000025.1:15357386-15390372 GCA_029783645.1 Ctenochaetus hawaiiensis
CTGTGGGGCCTGCTGGGTGGCTCTTTGGTTGTATTTTTTTTTTCTCTTGACCTGTCATCACTTTATGTTCAGGTGATGACAGCCCTCCTCCTTCTTCTGTCTCTCCTGCTGCTTTTTCTACACCCATTTTATTTTTTTAACCCAGTGGAGTGTACAGAGTGGGAGTGAAGCTGCAGATTTTCATCAGCCCTCTAAGACCTCTGTGTGGTCTCCCATGATGAAGTTAAGGTTGACTTTTGTCATTATTTTTGACATTTACAGAATAAAAAGGTAACAAAATTTCAGTAGGAGGAATTAATAATAATCCCGCAACCATTTAGCAAAATTTGGAATCAATATTACATAAATAACATGAATGTAAACATGTTTTAAACGACAAAAATCTACATTAGTTGCAGTACTTTTCATGATTTTGTTGCTAATACTTTTCCCTGGTGAGCTCAGACAGGCCCATCAGAGGCAATATTAGTTTGTCCTCCCAGCTGATTCAAAGACATTTCATATTTCCCTCAATCACTGGGATTCTACCCAAATATCTTTATGTAAATTATGTTGTATTAAATTAGTCAGACTGAATGGAAATGCCAAAATTTTGATGACATTCCCTTAATAAAAGACAATCTTCTGCTCACTTGAGACGAGAAAGTGTTTTGTGAAAAAGGAAATTACGGAATAAATATGCAAATGCCTCTGCTGAATAAATGATGACATTGGTTTGGCCTCAACAGGCCCAGAGAAAGACAAATTCACATCGCAAAACACTTCGGTGTGAGATGTTAACCTGCTGAATAATAACTGATTCTTCTCTTTGAATTAACCTCTACGTTCAGGAAGTGTATTTATGTCTGCAGGGTTAATGGAAATGGATTGTTTTGTTACATTTTATGGCAGTTTTTAAGCCTTTATGGACAATCTTATATTTTGCTGTAGAGCTGCTGTTGCACACTTTCTTTCATATGACTCTCTTTGGATTTCTGCTATAAAAAACAAACCAACAGCAGCCCACCAACTCTGTCTGTCTTTCTTTATCTCAATCCTCAAAATGTCAGAGAGTAGCTGTCCATCATCCTCCTTTTCCTTTTGTCTTCTCCATTGTTTTCCGTCTTTCTGCTGGAGAACATGACAATGTTGAGAGAGGGAACAGATGCAGGAGACTGCCTGGCAAGAGGAAGCGTTCGTCTCCGTTTAGACAGGATGACAAGTGAATAAGAGGAGTGTCCGCGTGCGTGTGCGTGTTTGTGTGTCCGTTATAAAGGGATTACCATATGAAGACACCTCGTGTGAAAGCAGGAATACCCTGCAGGATCTGTCACTGCTCAGTGAAGCACACACACACACAGACTGAAAAAAAAAACATAAAACAGAAGCAGGTGATGGAGGGAGAAAGGAGAGCAGAGGGAGGAAGAGATATGACAGTGAGCTCGAGACACAAAGAGAAACACAGACAGGAAAAAAGACAAACGGAGAGACATTTAGAGAGGAGAAGTGTGTGTTATCTTCAGTATAACTCACATTTTGCTCAGAGCCATGTTAGACTCCAAAAGTGTAAGAAGACTTTTTCTGTATCTCCCAAAATGATTTAAATGCCTCACATTAAAAATGTTAGAGAGCACTTAAAGCTGTCCTTGTACGCTGTAAAAATGTACACTCAGGAAGTAATTTGCACCAGTACATTGGAGCTTTCTAGCTCACAGCAATCCACATCATTTTAAAGAGTAAAAGTCCAGATTTCACTGTTAAATCATTTGCTCATAAATGAAATATAAGGCTGTTTTCTTCAAATGTTAGTAGTTTCTTGGCAAGAAGAAGAAATGATAATGGAGGAAAAAAGCAGCGACTATAAATAAATGTCTGTGTTTGTGTTGGAAGGACTCAACTAGAATGTCTGAGGCTGTGTTTATTTGTCAAAAGTGAAGAAGAGATGGCGTTACAATATGCAGCTGACAAAGTGATGTGGGGGCTGGATCTGTTTTCCTGACGATTAACAACTTAATGATTAGTCCAGATCTAAGTAAAAGTTAATTTTTAAAAGCTTTAACTTTGTCAGTTCTGTTTTCAAAGGGTAAAAAAAGCGCCAAGTGTCCAGTTTGTCTGGATTAGGGCATTAAGGGATGGATGAGGGATGAGACAGGAACAAAGGAAAAGAGGAGCTGTAATGGATGATAAGTGGCAGTTTATGAAAGACTCAAAGACAACACAACAATTCTTTAAAATAAAAAACATTATATTTTAACCTGCATATTAAAGTACAAGTTACATATATATATTGGAGTACTCAGTACAAGCGCTACATATATCATGAGTGTGGACAGACATGGATGTAAACTGAAACTTGACTACCGGACTGTAATTTTCATCATTAAAATTGTGTCTTTAAATATAAACCAGATAAACAGAGCACACTTTAACTTCAGCAGTGACCTTTGTTTAAAAATCTATATGTGATTGTTGCCAAGTTAATCTTTGAACACTGCCAAATGTCTCAAGCTGTAGTGAAACAACATTACAAGCAGAAGAAGCTCAATTTTATTTAAAGGTTAAAGTAGATGGTTGACTCTTAGATGTAATGTTTTGTCTGTTTGTCTGTCATGAAAAGTGATCAAAAGCCTTCATCTGCAATCAGCTATGAGGCCGTCTCAGGCGCCCATTTCAAACATTTCGACATGAAACAAAAAATGCTCTTAACTTCAATGTACAATTTCCTATATGCACCAAACTTCACGTGTGAGTCTTGATCTGAACCCAACAACAAATGACATGTTTTAGACTTTCATATACTTCTCCTAGGATGTTCACCGAATCCACCTCAAATTTGTTCAGATATGCCAAAAACCTTGATGATGATTTGTTGCAATTTCTGTCCACATATACTGTCCATACATATTAAATGGTGTAACTGTGGTGGTGTGGGGAAGTTTCATGTTCACCAAGACAGGTAGTTTTGCCCGTGCAGGGCCCATGGGAGGTTTGCCTGTGCAGAGCCCGTGCCAGTTTTGCCCTTTTAAACCACTGTGGGCAGTTTCTTAATTGATTTTGCATGGGAAGTTCTGCCCATGGAGAGCCTACAGCAGTTTTGCACGTGTGGGCACACGGCAGTTTTGCCCATTTGGGGTCTGCAGCAGTTATGCCCTTTGGGGCCCAGTGAGGCATTTCTGTGGGCCACCCACTGTGGGCTTGCCCAAAGAAAAACCTAAACAACCCCGCCATGCCTCTCTTCTTTAACCACCCTCTGTCCTTTTTGTTTCTTAATAGTTTCATCATTTCATTTGCTTCCACTTTTGTATTTTGTTGCTCAGATTGTGATCCTTAGAATACTGCAATAAAATATGCTTTCAGAAACAATGGTTTACATTATCTTACTATGTGAAGTCATTCTACATTTGAATGATAAATTTGCCCAGCGCATAAAACTATGAAAGTCTGTCTTGTGTTGAGTTTTAGGAAGCACTTTTTGCTTCCTGTTGATTTTACCTTGTTTGACAGTTTTATTGAGTAAAGATAATGCCAAGTCGGTAGCTCTATTTTGAGTTTTTACTATCGAAGTTTAATTTGTGAGATTATTGCTAAGTCACGTGCAATGAAGATAGTGTAGCAACATCAGTGATTCAGACAACAGAAAGTGATTTGTCAGATGCCTGAAAAATGATAAGAAAAAAAATTCTGATGAGACAGAAATAAAATCATCTGCTGACAGAAAGACATGAACAAATGAGGTGCTTTATAATAAAGAACGGTACTGTGGACGTGTAAGACAGGAGTCACATTAGAAAATACAAGACAGTGTTTGTCTGAGAGGTTAATTTATCTTGTGTTGGCAGTTGTGTTTGCTGGGGATGAATCCTGCTTCCAGCCAGTCGTCTGACCTGCCAGCAGCAGCACAAAGCAAAAAAATATTACGCAACTCCTATCTTTTATATTTTATTCTCCTTTTTGCTGTCAGCTTTTGTTTCTTTTTATGTCATTAATGTCGACCTTTTAACTGAACCCAAGTCTGAATTTTGAAATTTGTCTCCTTGTTTGCTTCTAGAGTCTTAGATGTACAAAGACAATAACAAAACACTTAGTTTTTCTTTGTTGTGTTGTCTTATTTTTGTTTATGTGAAATTTAAAGAGGCAGTCAAAATTACAATTTGAAAAAATACATATTTTGACGCAAGTTATAGAGTTTTGGAGACGTTTGCTCTAGAAACATCTGGCTTCACTTGAATATAGTGGAAATCTCTCCGGAAATTGTGACTGGTAACTGATGATAATCCACAGACTTTATTATGAGGAGTTTCTTCATTGTGATGTTGATAAAAATAAATTAAATAGTTAAAAGAAGTTGAAATTTACTTGAAAAATAAATCTATGAAGGTTGTGATTTTCATGATGTTTACTTAACTATTAGTTTTCAGGAACTTTCAACGTTTTAAGAACACAGGTCCTTCTTTTCATGATGGTATTAACCTTACAGTTTGGTTTCTAAGTATCCATCAACATTACCATGTAACATACTGCCGACTTTTAAAATCCCTCTGTACATATTCTATTACCTGGCAAACACGACATGGCTATTACGGTTTTACAGTTCCATCAAGGCAATATTCATACTGCACTAAGAAAAACGGTCAGTAATTGCTGGCTGGAAAAAAAAATGTGTATCCTGTCTGCAGCCATTAAATGGCCATTTATGTGGAAATATGGTGAAAAATAATTTTATGAATATTTTCATTTACAAATTTCTTATATTTAATAAAGGACGGTGCTGTACTTGTATGCACTGAAAGTAGTTTTGTATATTTGCAAATGTTAGCCATTAGAGTTTTAGCCATATTAAGTATAATGTCCCAAAAAGTACTGGATTAAGAATAAATACCATCTTTTTTGATGGCTTCTCTTGTGGTATTTCAGATTTCCTACAGTGCAGGTTTGAGAACAGAAGAATAGTTCAAACAGTCAATTTTCAAAAATAAATTTGGTTCAGACTGAAAATAAGTCTGAGTCACTGCTGGAGCAAATATAGCTATCCTGAAGGAGAGTCTCACACACATATACACACACACACTCACACACACCACACACATTTATGGACGATTATTATTTCCTGGAGACTTACCCAAACCATAACCACTAACTTAGTAACTCTAACCTTTACCCTTAAAATTTAATGATTTACATTGTAGGTTCTTTGGTAAATGTCCCCACAATGTAAGACTTAGGCATCATCACAGACACGCAGTCATTCTTCCATGCACACACACACACACACGCAGTCACACAGACACTAACACACACACACACATGTACATTTACATACCTTGGAAATTTCATTGCCCTATAGTCCATTTCCCAACCACTGATGTTAACCTTTACTGAAACCACTATATGCCGCAAAATACTAGGAAAATGTCTTTACTTTAGAGGATTTAAATAATTTTTCAAATCACGAAATTGCCGCTCACACTGACACACACATCATAGCCAGTGAAGTGTGCAGAATAGAGGATGAAAACAGAAAGTCATTATAAAGCAGCCGGCCACACATCAGTAAGGGAATAGGTTCTGACACTCGAATATGAACTTTGTCTAACTCCACATTAGCTGCATATCGTTACTATGAGGTGTGTGTGTGTGTGTCTGTGTGTGTGTGTGTGTGTGGGTGAGTGTGTGTGTGTGAAGGTGAAGCTGTATGCATGTGTTCCTTTTCCCATGATTTACCTTTTTTTTTTTTTTTACTGAGAATGTTAAGTAGAAAAAACCTCCATAATGGTGAAACATGGGAATGATAAAAATCAACTTTATGTCAATCCTTCAGCAGGATGCAGATCTCTTTCCTCATTAATTGTGCCACAAGTTGAATTTTCACAGTTCGAGGACTGGCACTGGTTTCCTCTAAGGAGGAGCACTTTGACTGGATGGGCTAAATGCTGTGCTGAGATGCTTGAGGCCTGCACTTAAAAGCCCTACATAAGAAAATATAGTCATTTTCACAGTGACTAGTCAGGAAAGAGGTGGTTCATTGTTGTTAAAGTAAATCCACACAAAGGCTTGCGAAATGTTGCACCAAAATTATGTTTTAGCTCTGTTTAATTGACTTTATGTATTCCGTTTTTGTTTATTTTGGATATATATTCAAGACAATAATAATAGATGAAACATACTACAGGGGGATTAAATATTGAGACAAAATACTTGCTTAAGCACTACAGACAGTCCATCTGGACTCTTTCAACTGTTTCTGTTTTATCATGATCTCAAGTTATTTGTGTCAAATGACATGCTCAAATCTGATCTGCTTCACTGGTGCTAAATAGAACTGTAGTTTAAAATCACCCTTAAGTCTTTCTCATAATCCTTATCATCTCTCCCTTACAGCTCCATGTAACCATCAGCAAGACGTCCGTGAAGGTGGTGTTAGATTGTTCTGTGGTTGGGGAGAAATCCATCAGTGCTTCTGGGAACATTACCACCGATGGAATGGAGATCCTCGGGAGGATGGTTCGGTCCAGAGGCAGACAGGATTACTCTGCTCCAGTCAGTATAACTTCTTGTATCATTGTTGAGAGCTCTCTGAAAAGAGGGTGTACATTCAGGGTTCCCAGTGGTCATGGAGGTGTGATGGATGTCCTTTAGATGGGACTTAGAGGAGGGTCCTAATGGGTAGAATGTAGGAGGTCTGACAAAATCAAGATCTGCTTCACATTTTTATTTAAATAAGTATATTTGTTTTAAAAATTTCCCACCACAGCAGATGTGGTTGTACGGAGGAAACCACAGTTAAATAAAGAATTGAGGAGATTCTGCTTTAATCAAGTGATTATCCCCCGGCTGTTATAATTGTCCCTTGTGCATTGATTGCAATGATCAATCAGCAGAGTGTGTGTGTGTATGTGTGAGTGCGTGTGTGAGCCATTATGGCCTATAAAATGGCAACCATTAATATCCAAAACCATTTCAGTGAGTCACTTAGTGGGAGTACATTTTATTTATTGCAAATGGAAATGTACAGAGTGCTTTACATATACTTTGTTAGCTGTGCTCTGAGCATTAAGTAGCACAAGCACTCAAAAAAAATGTTTGGCACACACACAAGCAAGGGAGGAGGTGCGATATCCTGGGCTTTTGAGAATACAGAGCACTGCTATTAGCAAATGTAGACTTTTTAGCTGCTCCAGAGAAAATTATCAGCTGGAAAATGCTGTGTTAAGAGGTTTTTGTGAAGGAAAATTAATAAAATTTGACATTTCCTACACTCACTACTGGAGAGTCCTTTACCAGCCAGTGAAGAGGATGACTGTTTCTTTGGAAATGTGTCATGTCTGTCATGTTTGGAAAGGTCTTTGCAAAAAAAAAAAATCTCCTAGAAAATGGAACTATAATGGTATCATTACCTGGCTTCGGACATCAAGAATACAAATCAGCCAGTTTATCCTATTTTACTATTTATCCTTAAATAAAATCACATAAAAATAGCTTTGACATTTCCCTCAAGTTTTCAGTCCAGAATTTCTATGAAGGTGTATCAAAACCCTCCAAACTGATCACAGTGAGTCTGAAACTTTTGAGTCTCAATGTTAGTTCCAGTTTGAGTGAGACTGCCAGATTCTTTTAAGTATAAGACCCCCTGTGGTGCTGTAATAGGACCATAATTACTGGAATAAGAACATTTCATATGAGCTGCAGGGCAGGCCTTTCACTCTTTAGTAATTAAAAACATAAATTTACATTTATTGTCTTACACTTTCCTATTAAATTAGACTATTCGTGGTATTTTAGGAATGAAGTTTGACAGCAATGAGGTGACAAAATACACTGGCTGCTCTTAAACCTTTGAATGTTTCATCGGGGCTCTCTCTGTACTCGTACAGTACAAAGGGCATTTTGTAGCCATTAAGGAAAGTTAAGACTTGAGCAAACTTAGGTACAATATGTCCAAATATGACTCTTTGAAAAAGTAATGAAGATTTTAAGTGCCTTAATGGAACAGTCGCAGACAGAAAACAGTCGTTGTCTGATTTTTAACAAGCCAGAAGCTGAACTTGTGTTAGTCTGAATGTATTTAACCCCACAGTTATTAAGTCAAAGTGGGAGTTTTCCATAGTTTAAAATTGTGTATGTCACATATGTGTACTAAGTTTGATTTAGGTCTTTGTTAAAGGTTAGTTTAATGAAACTGCTCTGCTCGAGTGAGCCATTTCTCCATTTGTGATGATAAACTTTAACAAATGAGTCAGAAGAAAACCTATGACTTAATTTTCTTGCCTGGCCCATAGTGTAAGACCAGTGGAGCCTTCAGACATCAGCCAAACTACACACATATACTCTTCAGCACTTTTCAGCTTTTAAACAGCCAAACTGTCTCTGCTGTTGTTTCTTATCAACACTGAAACACCACAAAACCACATCATTAAATTCCATTTGTTCTGTCGCCTCTGTTTTACTTCTGCATGTTGCAACGTGTGAACTGATAATGTTGTAATTTCAGTATTAATGGAATCGGCTTGTGAGTGTGTTTGAGTTAAGTGTACTCATGCATGTGTGTGTTTACAGTTCCAGCTCCAGATGTTTGACATCATCTGCAGCACAACCTGGGCCAGCAGAGATAAGTGTTGCGAGCTGCCAGCATTGGTAAGAACCCAACACCCGCATACGCAGTCTGACACACACATACTCACACACTTAGATACATCATTTTCTGCCTCTCCTCTCTGAGTGCGTAGTAGTTCAGGGCTCTAGCTGTTACAGCAATAATTGTGGTCACGATCAAACTGAGTTATGATGAAACAAGAATGATAAAACCAGAATGAAAGCCAAATTACTTGGAATCTCTATAAATGGCTATTAGCTCCGGAAAAGAAATGCCACTGCAGAAAAGTGCCTGTGGTCAGGTGGGTAATTTCATTTATGTGATGGAAAAGCACCTAATCAGCACCTCGAGAATGAGCAATTTTGTCTTTGTCGCACATATGCAAGTCAAGCCTGAGTGTACCCATAGAAGAGCACCAATTATCAGTTAACACCTCAGGCATAAAACATAACATCCAAACACAGAAACAAACAGAAACTCTGAGCTGGTGATTGATTCGGTTCCTCCACATCTGCTCTCTGATGGTATGTAATCAAACAGTTTTATTGATGCTTACAATGTTTAACATTTCTTGACAGATAGGTCAGAGAAGTATTGATTCGAAACATACATCAGCTTGTATGCATAAGCATGTGTTTTGTAGATAATCAGTAGACAAGGGGTCCACAAAAACTAATTATTTTTCTTCATAAGTTAACACATTGAGCGGCTTTTACTGTGGGAGTTGAAGTCGAGAGACCTGTAAGAACTTGAGTGCTGAGCGTGTTTTACCGTCATTATCTTGCTTGCCTGCAAGTTTCAAGTGTACCTCTGTGAAGTTTTAAAAAATGCCACTCATGTCTTGTCAGGTACGTTGTCAACTGGATGTATTTATGTGTATTTTTCAGAGGGTTGAGGAGCAGTGCCCTTCATTGCCTCATGCCTGTACCTGCTCCCAGGACAGCAAAGGACCTCCAGGACCTTCAGGACCCCCGGTAAGAAACTGATTTCCTTATTGAATCAAATTATTTATCCTGAATTATGTTCTCAATCCAATATGAGGACCATCTTTCAGTCTTTCTGTGCGTCTGTCCAAAGATCTGTGTGGGACTCGTTACTCGTTAGATGTCCCCCTCTGTCTCTCTGCATTTGTGTCCCCCACTGTCTCTTTTATTTACTGGTTATTTTAAGGTTATTTCTTTCTCTCTTAGTTCAGATATTCACTCATTTACTCTGGTTGTCAAGACCCTCATAAAAAAAGGTTATTTATCACTGAAAAAAGTGTTTTATAGCAAAACTGCTGCTGTGTTTCAAAGTCAGGCAGCCACTCTGACGGCTAAGTAACAAAAGTCTTTTCCTGTTGTGGAATTTACAATTGAAAGATAAGGAAAGTAATCAGTAGCTCGATATAATGAATATATATTACCCTCAAGGGTAAAAGAAAGGTAAGTGGGTCTGCACATGTCTAAATATGTTAGTGTAAAAGACTTGTACTAATTGAAAGATGCAAAAGTACATTTATTAGTGCAAAAACAGTTTCTCATTCATACAAACTTTAAGTTAGAACCACTAACAGTTTTTCTGAGCGTTGATGGTTTTTTAATGAAACTTTGGAAATGCAGAATTATAAGTCAGGGTTTTCAGCTTTTTCATTGGGGCAGTAGTATGTAGGAAAGAAACTTTATTCCTCTCACGCAGCAGCCGGTAAAACCTGATAGAGGCTGAGAGATGAGAGTGAGTAAATGGGTTCATTTACAGCCTGAGACTTTTGTCTATAGTCTCTCTGCTTTTTCTCTTTTATTCTTTTTCTCTGTATCTCCCACTGTGCATTTTTCAATCCTTTCCCTTTCTCTCTTCCCCCAATCTCTATATCTCTTTCGTTTGGTCTCATTTTCCTCTAAGTTCTCTCTCTTTGTCTCCTCTCTGTGTTACTGAGGGCATGAAAGAGGTGTGGATCAACACTAGTATGGTTTGAGAAAGTAATTATATGGTGGTTCCATTTATCACAACCGATTACAATCCCCCCCAGTTTTCATCCCTGTCCGAGGAGCCAAATCCACCTACCAATCTGTGGGGTTATGTCCACAGGCCACAGCCCTCTTCTCTAGCTTTCCACATCTCTCCCTTTTTGTCTCTGTCTCTCTTCAATGTTTTTACATTTTGTAGTTATATTGGAAATGTAACTACAGGCTGATGTCACATAAACCACAAAAAAGCACAACCGGAATTACTCTTATTTCAAATGTGTGTAAATGATTCATGTTCTTCCGTCACCTCCATCTCTTTTTTCCATTCCACTCTTTCAATTTCTCTTCACAAAACAGAGATAAATAAATGCACTATTTCTTTCAACCTTTCATCGTCTTTCTCTGTCCTCCTTCTCTGTTCCCATTTTACCGCCACTTCATCCACATGCCTGAGGCGCTTCTTCTCCTTCTCTCTTTTTTTTTATTATCACTTAATGTCCTCTGTGCCTGCGTCCGTCTTTCAGTCAGTCTCTGTTTCTCTCCCCGGCTTTGAATCGACTTCTTAAATCACATTTTAACTGCAGCGTATGGGCATAGATGAATGGTTTAATGGCAAAATCGTAGTCATTTCTGTGCTAAAACTGCAAGCTACAGTCAGTGGGGTTATGAGAGAGGGGGAGAAGGCAGTGCTATTCTCCTTGTTAACACAATATAATGGTTGTTAACACAATAAATGTATTGTATCCCCTGTGGAAGACAAGCTTCCTACAGACAGGAAAACTTTCAGAATCCTAACAGACTGTGAAAACAATGGATGTGTACAGAATATGTTGCAGTGCTGCTGGCGTGTGTGAAGAAAGCTAAATGAATACCTGGATCTGTGGGGTTATCTGATGCACTGTCTAAACACACGGGAAACCGCCAGGAAAAGACAACAAAAATGCAAATGAGCAAAAAGGATTAAGACCTTCTAGTAGCAGCAAACTGATCAGAGATTAGAAGAGCTTAAAATATTCCCTATTAAAAGTGATAAAGTTTAAAGCCTGGGTATTATACAAAATAAATATACTGTTTCTTGTAATATATCTATACATACAAGGTGGTATTTTGACAAACTGCATTAAATCTGCTCCAAACTAACAATCATCATCCAAAACACTGTTGTGCTTTTTTTCCTCCGAGTAATTTCACTGTTTGTGTTCACTGTTGGACGTACGTCCTTTTCTGTCTCGCACAGCAGCAGGCCTCTTCAGTTTTGTAAATCTTTGAGTCATGTTTGAAATAATATTGATTGCCCCAACTGAATTGCAATCTGTGCCGCCTGATTCGGCACAGACTCAGCTCAATACCAAACATCAGTCAGCAATCAATCTGACATTAAGGAAAACATTCGCAGCCTGCCATCTCCGTTTGTTAAAAAGTGAATTGTGCCCATGCTGTTTGAGATCCAAGTGTTGTTTAAAAAATGTAAATTTGCCTTCAGCATGAAATTGCTGTGTTGATAATAGTAGGGGTGCACTTTTTCTATCACCATTAAAGGCCAATGAAAAAATCCAAACACACTTATTTGTATTGTTGCCGTTGGGAGCTGATTTCAGTTTCTCTACAGGTTTGTGTGATCTCAGTTGAATCATGGACTCACATTGTTTGCAAAAATCCATTAAAAACAACTTGCAGAGACAAATTGCCGAATTGATGAACATAATCCATCATTCAGAATAACATATTTTCTTCCTGACATGAATTGACAATAGCATGATTGTTGCATTTGAATCAAAAGTAGCACTGTAGTTATTTTCCTCAGCAAACCTAAATTTTGTCTCTTTGCTGCCAAAAGGATAATTTGTCGGATAGGCTCGGCCTTTTTTATGTCTCTCCCTTATTTCAATTCTCACATACCGAACAGATTTGAGACAGTTTTTTGGTTGCTGTAGTCCTTCTTTCTCTCTTCACTAGCTGTCAAGTGATTCTTTCCAGCAACACACTACTCCTGATGGAGGCTGATAGGGGATAAAATCCACAACTTCCTGTCAGTGAAAAACTGCTTTTGATTCAGCTAAAATTTATACAGGGTTGGATATCTTCATCTTGGCTTTGCGTTTACTTTTAGAAATAAGTCTTCGTCCACCTACAACAGCATCGTTCCACAGCAGGAAAACATTGTTTAAAAAAAGGAAAGGAAATTTTGTATTAAAAAGATTGTAACTTGGTTTCCTGACCCAGAGAACTGAGGCCTCATATTAGTTTTGGTTTAAACTTAGAATACATTTTCACACAGCTTCTTAATCATTTATATTATTTAGAAATTTTGGCACATGTTCTTCGTGTACAGAACATGTATCTGTGAAAGATTTGCATGGATCCATGCATCAGATTCTCTTTGTAGCTGTTTAAATAGATCTTCTGTAGATCTAGCTAATGACTCTCACACATCTAAAATAAGATTTAAATCAACAAAAACTAGAAGAAACAAGGATGTGATGATTTTATAAGGACAGATGTTTTGCTTTTACCACAATGTTTTGTGTGTCTCCTCTCCTATTCCTCCCTTTTCTTGCTCAATGCTTCTGTTCCCTCTGGATAAACACTGAAGGATCTACCTAGTGACCCCCATGTTCCCAGGAGAGACCTATTTAAGCAAACACAGGAAGAGGATGTATCCCAAATGGGTCGATGATTAGCAGATGTGTGTAGTTTGTCCCGTGATAAACCCTGGGGCTGGAAGGGTCAGCCCGAGGTTTACGGCTCCAAACTCCTGCTGTTACTTGCAGATGCAGCGTAATGAAGTGCAGAGCTCAGAGGGGCAGTTTACAGCACAGATCAACGCTGGCGTCTCTCCATCAGATTCATAATTCATATCAAAGACCTGAGCTAGTTTTATTTGATTTTTTTTTTTTTTTTAATGAATTCCAATTTTTCTTGTTTGAAATGGAGTCTGAGGGAATGCAGAGATGTGTTTCTTATCCATTACTCTCTCTTTGTAGGCACAAGATTTGCAAACACTGATTGTGTGCTGCTTTTACAGTGTGTGTGTGGTTTTGTGTTTCAGGGCGGCCCAGGCATAAGAGGAGCCAGAGGGGACAGAGGAGAGCCAGGAGTGACGGTCTGTAAAATGCACTTAATTTCAGAGACCATTTGTTCTTCATCTAAACCTTCAGTGCAAAATAAGTCTTACATAGTATCTCTCTTGCATCTTTCATGTGGTTGAGTCACTTGTTCCACACTGGGGAAAAGGAAGCACCTCAGTAGCTTAATATAATGAGCTGATCGGACTGAATCATGTTCAGCTGGGACAAGAAAAAAATTTGGAGTGATTACAAGCACGGGATTCTAGAATAATTTCTGGAATTTTATGGATGGATAAATTGATCTTGAACCTTGAAGAAGATCATAATTTCCTCTCTAAAGCTGGCTCTATTATTATTATTTCATGTGTAAAAGTTCAATCAGATTGAACTCTAACTGAGGCAACACAGGCAGGGTCACTTTATAACTGGAATCAAACACACCTCACCTGCACTGGTCCTCTATGGGAGCCCGCAAGACTAGGCAAGAGTGTTTTCAGTACTTATTACTTATAATCTGAACATACTGGTCCACACCTCTACCTCCAGGGACAAAACCATTTTCATCCTGACAAGTGGATAGAAAGGAAGAAGTTGGGAGTGTGAAGTTATGTCCCAACTGACAAACAAAGAGCCTTTTCAACTGCAGCCCACTCAATCCTCCAGACTGGATGTGAAGCACCCTTGGGCTGAGTGAAGTGGTCATTTTGCAAAAGCTTATATCCGACTCAGTCCTAATGCAGGCTCTTATCATCACTATTATTCTGTCTTTTGAGGACACACTTCCAACAAATCCTGTCTCTCACTGTTGATGAATATTTACTGCAAAGTTCACATCTGGTTTAGTTTTGCTATGGCAATCCATTCAAATCAAGTCAAGTCAGTTTTATTTTTATAGAGCTAAATCACAACACAGGTTGTCTCAAGGCATTTTACATCTAGAGCAGGTCTAGGACGAAATACTTCCTCTAAAACAGGCAGAAACCTCGGAGCAGAACCTGACTCAGAGGTGGGCGGCCATCTGCCGCAACTGGTCGGTTGTCTGTTCCAAACTGTTCCAAACCATCCAGCCGTGGCAGTCAGCACAAAGGCCTCACGCTGTTGGCAATTTCTCAATACCAATACCTAGTTTGCATGATTGTAATTGAAGCTTCTATGTAGAAAAAAGGGGCCTTCTTTGAAAGGAACAGCAGGGGTCTTACCATTTTTGCTGAGACACACAGGGCTGTCAATCAATCAGATAAGCTTGAATATCTCAACCATATGTTCCGCTTTGACTCGAGCTGAGTGACAGTGTATCGAGTGCAGTACATGAAGAGGCCCACCCAGAACTTGAAACTTCTCAAGTATTAAACAACGACAGCATTAAACTCATGCAAGTTTTTTTTCTAATGCAGCCCATGTGTTTGATGGGTGTAATTGTGTTATTTTTGGAGTGATGTGTGGTTCTGGTTCCTGCTGGCACACACATGCTGTGCAGTACATACTTACATATTAATACAAGGCTGCCAGATCACACTTTTGTACCTCTACAGCTGCAGCCAAGTTATTACAGTTGGATTATTGTGCTGTAAGAATCCAGCTCCTCCAGCAATTCATCCTCATTCATTTTCACTATTTATATTGGACACAACATTTGTTCCAGTGCAAGTACTGTTATCAAAGTAAACCTTTGAATAATTTAAATTTTTGTCATCTGTTAATTGATTCATAATTTCTCCCGCTCCATTCAAGTCTATCTGATCCAAAGTTTCTTTTGACTGTTTGCATTGATAGAAAGGAAATTAATCTGGTAACTGTATGGTTGAACAGTAAAACAATAAATACAGCCAGAGTGAAGATTACTTTGGCTACCGATGCTGCTGAGCCAACAAGCTACAAAGGCTGCGAATCAGTGATGGTTTGCAAGAATTTCTCTTTTCTTACTCCCACTGCAGGGACCATCTGCAGCTCTTACACATGGACCGAATAAGCTGCCACAGTGGCACGAATTGATTAAGATGGATGGATTAGTGTCTAAATTGTTTCCTGTAGTATATCTCATTATAAAATGAAGAGGGATTAAAGATTTGTACATTTGTTTTAAAAACATTTGGAAAATGTGATATTAATGATCTAATGAGGCTTCAAGCAGGTGAAAAGACTCATAAGTAAATGATCCATTGTGCTGTCAAAACCTTCACGTATTAAGGTTCTTAAGTAACCATTCTGAAGTTTTTGATCACATCGCAGTGTCTTCATTTAATAGGAGTTTGGTCAGTGTCATAGAATTGAATTAGAGATGTCACAGATCATTACAGATCCATCTTCAGTTTAAATATATGACTGGATTAACAGGAGAAGTTGTTTTTAGCAGCTAACTGCACAGTGGAGGCGGGACATCAGTGACTAATGAATCATTAGCTGCTCTTCTTTCCCACACGTGTTTTATTAAGAGTTTAATTACTCTTTAGGAACCCTTTTTTTTGCTGATACCTACTACCCTATTACAATACAACTCCCACACTGCAGCAAGCATCGACCTCCTACCTGCCTCACACATCCACACACTGACTGCTAACACACAGCAAAAGAGGAGGGGAAAGGAGACTGCAGGGTTTCTGGCAAGAATAGTCAGTAGTCACACTTTAGAAATAAAGTGACTAAAAGAGTCCGAGAGGTGGCTAAATCTAGTGAAAATCACCAAGTTGACGACACTGTTATGTTTTTACTCAGAATGTATTTAGAGAAGAGGAACGCACAGTGTGAGAGTGTGTGAGAGAACAAGGGGAGGCTGAGTGAATCAATGCTGTGCCTGCGGCTTGACAATGAAATAAGATTTATTTCCATAACAAATGGTGTTTTTATTATGCCACAAACAACATGACAGTAAAGTAATGAATCAACATTCAATTTCTTTTTCATTTCAATAATCCATACACATTTCTGTTAAAAATTGTTAAATAAAACAGTACACAATAAAATAGCCTAGAAGACTTCAAATTTACCCAGTGATCGGTGACTGATGATCAGTAATGGTTAAAACAGCTTCCAGCAATAATCGATCAGCCCAAAAAATCTTTTGGACCTCTACAGGATCGTCCTGATCAGGGCACTTTTAAAACGAATATGTTCGCATTTCCATTTTTACAAAAATATTCAATGAAATTCTTTTCCATCTTGCTTAAAAATAGAATCAAATGTCACCTTTGAGACACTGAAATCAGTTGTTTGTTTTTACAGGGACCTCAGGGGCTGATGGGAGAGATCGGCCCCCCTGGACCCTCAGGACCACCTGGGCCTCAGGGACCCAGCGGTCTCTCTATTCAAGGGCTCCCGGTAAGATTTTGCTTCTGTGTGTTTGCATGTGCTTACTGAAATATTTTAAGAGTGCGATGCCACATCTTTGAAATGTATATAATTACTTGCTAATTTAAACATTAAAATACTGTAAGCATCATTTTTCTCTTTAACTGTTATTTAATTCTCCCTCTTTACATAAACACCTGTAACTCTAATCTTTAATTTTAAGGTGGAATGTGTTTGTGATAAAACATCCAGAAGAAAAAAATATCATAAAGTGACTGCTGCAAGAACAAAGATCTCTGTTGTTCCCAAGCACAAATACTGCATGCAGTTATGATGGGAATATGAAAAATGTACTGTTAGTTCTTTCACTCCCACCTCTCTCTTTAAGGTCACATAGTGTGTGCAATCAGAATCAGATTTAGTATTAAACTGTCAACCACCTGCTGCTGTAAATGGCAAATGTTGATGTTGGCTTGAAATAGACTTCCAGACATTTGAAGGAGCTTGTCCAAAGTACACTGGAGCTCTTTAAGTGACTTGTGGTGGCCCAGAATCTTATTAAGATAACTGGTGTTGGTTTTTCTGGTCCTTTGGTAGCTATCAGTGTGACCACTGGTCCATCAGAGATGTAATGACATTATTTGTTTTGTAGGGTGCTTCTGGAGAGAAGGGAGAAAGAGGAGAGAGCGGTCCACCTGGACAAATGGTAAGACGAAAAACTGGCATAATAGCCAGAAACAGAGGGGTAGTTTGTGTTAGACGTGGTAATTATTCCCAACATGATGAAAAGGAACACCAGGGCAACTATTTCCCTATGTTCCTGACATGCAGTCATTTCCCCCTCTGTTTTTACTTTTGCTTATGTCCTGACCAAATAAGCTAAGTAAATTATGAAATGGTAAAATGGACTGTAATTTTTTTATAGAGCTTTTCTAGTCTCTTCACTACTCAAAACACACCAAATTCACACACACATGTTAACAGCAGGTGGCTTCTCTACAAAGAGCCATCCTAGTCATCAGAAACTCTTACACACACATATACAGGCTGATGGCAAAGCCATCAGGAGCAATTTCAGGTTCACTTTCTTGCCAAAGGACACTCACACACTAGCAGACAAACATGCAATCCAGAGGGGATCGGTTGGGGATCGGACTGTTGACCTTTTGACAAGTTGCCCCTCTTTGCCTCGGAGCTACAGCCAACCAACAGGTAGTTTGGGGTTTTAACAAACCCAGCTGTGCGTGGGTGTTGATGTCCTTAATGTGTATATGAGCAGAACTCAAATGAGTCCTTCATCCACTATATCCGTCGTGCCATAGTGTGCTCTTATCTCCTTAGTTTACATGAGGCCATGTTGTGCTGTTGCTGACCTTGCTAGCAGGACAAGAACTGGTCAGACCTCTTCAGATTGCTTTTTTTTTCAGGGTTGTGGTTGGCCAGTATGGCGCTTAGTGCTTGAATTACAGTGTACACTGTTGATTTACTGAGCTCAATACGGTGCTTTTTTTTTGAAGATGAAGAAGGAAAACCCCTTTTTTAAAAGTATCTGTGCACATGTGGACTAGACCAAAACCTTTGGTAGCACTGTGTGTAAGAATGTGTGTGAGTGTGTGTGTATGCGTGTGCTCGTGCATGCGTGTGTGGACTATTTTGTCACGAACACACACATACATGTGGACATAGACATAGTGCCTTGTAATGGAATCATCGAGGCATGAATAATCATTACCAGTGTCTCCATTATCAGGCAGTGAACCAATGAGAAGTAATACTGAATTAATTTAACAGTTGTCTACTGGGAGTCCTGGACATCAGCAAGGACAGAGTTAATGTTCTAGTAAGGCCTTCTTCAGACCAATCAGGCATTGTGACTATCACCTCAGGCTTGTGCAGCAGTGTGGGAGTGTCAGCTCATTTGTAAATGCAAATTATCATCTTTGAACTCCCTCATTGCAGGGTTGTTCAGCTCTGCTCGACCTGATCGTCCAGTCAGCTGATTGACCACCGCAGCATCATGTCAGGTTGCATTTCTTCAAAAGTGGACTGTGATAAATTTTTGCTGCATGGCTGCTGTTTTGTTTTGTTTTGTCTTGTTTTTTTATCTGGACATCTTTTCCTCTTCACTAACACAGACTACATCGACAGTAATTTTTTAAGTAATTCTGCAGGCTGTTTACAATACACATAAAATATATACATTTATATATATGTATATATACATACACACAACACACACTTGTTGCTGTAGAGGTAGTAGCTTTGCCTCAAACTTGCACATCCTCATAGCTGTTTGTTATTCTGCTTAATTAGACCTCTGCTCAGGTTGAAGCTAAGAAGAGCTATTTTGTGAATTATGCAACATCATTGAACTCAACCCACCAATTTTTGTAACACACGCAAACACGCACACACACACACCTGAGATCTAATCAGGCTAATTAAGTGAAAACACCTGTGATGGTGTATCATGGCTGTGTAGTGTCTTTTATCTGAATATTGGGGCTGGAATCTGTGCTACTAGACTGGTGAGTTAATTATTAAAGACATCATTGAGGTTTCATAATAAAATGTGATGATGTACAAAGACTACAGAAGTTCACAACCGACTAGATAACACAGCAAAATTCACTTTTCTATGAATTATAGGTCATTATATTGATGTATTGTAGTCTGAACTAATATTGAATAGATCTGTGAAAACTGAGTTACAATATATCTCTCACGGCAGTCAAACTTTTAACTGCATGAAATAAGCTTTGGCCTGGATTGTGGCGTAGCGCTCTCTGCCAGAAAACTTTCTCAGTTCATCTCAATCAGTTTTACGGTCTTTGCCCATTACCTCATTATCACCACATTTGATCATCAAAATGTCCTTTAGAGCTTAAATCAAGGGCGCAAAAACAGATATTGTGCACATGTTTCCATTAAGCAGTCTGCTTTCTTGTACTTTTTTGTAGATGTCACAAGACATTTATTTTGCTGAATTTACATGAAGTGACTTTTTCAAGTTGTTTAAAAGTGGAGAATGTGGGAGCTGAAATCCCCAAAGGGTCTCTGTGCTCCATCCACACATTCAGTCAAAGCAGATCCTGATGCAGCGTGTTATCTACGGTAGAGATACCCTACAAATGCTTTTGTTTTCATCAAGCTTAGAAGCTGGAACAGTCTTGATGTTTGTTTGTTTTTTTCTTGAGAAGCTTCAGTGAACCCTTTTACACACACTATTTATTTTGAGGTGCATCAGCTAGTGTTGTCCATTGCTGTGTTGTCTGAGGATCAAGTGAAATGAGATGGTTGTTATCACTGTGACCCTGAGCCCAGTTTAATAAGAGGGGGTCACAAAGGTGCAAACAAATCTGGCTTGTCCTTATAGACTTCTAGAAGAGAAAAAACTCATTGGCATTCTTTATGTCAGTGGTTAGCACATTGTTTGGGCCCTGCTCAAAGGCTGTGATAAAGAAGGGAGACTTTGTGGATTGGCACCTGAGAGAGATACTGCAGGAAAGAGGGAGATATTTATAGATATAGCACACAGGGAACAGGTGTAGCTCATCAAGTGACAACACTCCATTAAGTATCTGCAGAAACAGAGCAAAGGTCGTGGTGTCATCACAGCATAAACTCATAGCTTAGAGGGTTCTTATCTGTTTCTGAACTTTTCTTTTTCTTTATGTCTTTATCAGCCCTATGATGACAACCAGTAGACAGTATTTTTCCTGCATCCTGGGACAAGCTACCAGACCAGAATTCTGTGTACAGATAAACAATTTAAGAGGACAAGTGGTTAATCTCATTTTATATTCATTACAGCCACACTTAGCTGCAGTCCGTCTCTCCGTGTGGAGCTGACGGTGCAAAAGTTTTAAGTTTGAGAGACAGCTCCCGCAGACAGCATAAAGCAACGCTATTATTTTCCCTTTTCACGCCAGAGCACATCTTGTTACAGTGGATGCACCCATCTGCCGATCACAGATCATGTCAAACTGATCCATCGATCTGCCCGCAGGGCACTGTGCTGTGATGGGATGGTCACTCTCTAATGATTTCCTTTTATAAAAACCCCACTTTCATACTTCAGGACAGTGCTGCAGGCTGTTTTTATCAATATGTAAGAGTACATTCAGTGACTGGGTATTGGTGCGTATTACATAAATTACTCAGTAAGACTTGTGGGTTAACAGTGTCTTAATTAAAGATGAAATTTTGCAGTGATGATGATGATAACGACAGTAATGTATCTTGTATTTTGACAGGTGTTTATTATAACACCGATGCAGATTAATAAACCGCTTTTGGCAGAGGCAGCTGCAAAGACAATTTGTTGTTATGCTAATGCTGATAATCACGTACATGAAATTACTTTGTTCTCTTGGGATTTTCGTCCTTTTGTGTTTCCTGCAGTCTGGCTCATGAAATTGCTTGAATCAGTTTCTATTGTTAAGAGTTTTGTGGGTTGATGAGACAAGAATTCAGTCATGATTGGAAGTCTTAGTTTAAGTATTTCTAAATTTCCACCAAATTTCTCCCACACCTGCCTAGTTTTCAGCACAATTTGTCTCTGAAAGCAAAAAGCAGTAGCTTCTTCTCACGAGGAGAGAAGGACCAGTGTCTGAAGCAACTCACCCAGAACTGCAACACTTCCTGATGCAGCACTGTCTGGCTCTCCCTCTGCCTGCATAGTCCTATTAATAAAAGCTGGCAGTGCTGCCCTGTGCCGCACTATGTTACCGGGTAATAATGTGTTTTGTCAGAGAGAGGAATATGAATGGGTGTGAGTTTGTGTTTGTGTGTGTGTGTGTGTGTGTGTGCGTGGCTCAGTGGGGGAATATTGTAGCTTCCAGGGCCCTGTTGTAATATATGAGGGACCATAGAGAATATCACTACTCTAAAACATCAATTACCTCTCTCACTCTTTTCCTTTTGCTATTTCTTTCTCTCTCACCTTCTCTCTCTCTCTCTCCCTCTCTCTCTCTCTCTGTCTCTCTCTCAGTCTCTTGCTGCAGTAAATACAGTGTAACCTTGTCATCAGCGTCCCCTCCACCTCTGGTACAATTTGACAGTGAAAAATGCAGCTGCAATGAATAGCAAAGTGTGTGTTTGTGTTCATGTGTGTACGTCCATCTTCCTCATCTCATTCTGTTTATCAGAGAGCGTGTGTGGGTGTGCTGTCAAGTAATTTTGTTCGTCTGAGAGGGGAATTTATAGTCTGTGTGAGTGTGTGTGTCTGTGTGTGTGGCAATGATTTAAACTTGGTCTCCTTCTAGATCTTTTGCAGATGTATGTCGTTGCCCCTCTTAGCCTCCCATCTTTCTCTTGCTAAATCTGTTGGACACTCACAAACTCACAACTCTCTCACTGTGTGTGTGTGTGTGTTTGTGTGTGTGTGTGTGAGAGAGAGAATGTGTGTTGTTCCGCAGTAAAGCAATCCCAAGGCTAATGAGCTGAATCAGAGTCACACTTGGCTTCTGATCGTCAGTCTTTGGCCTTCCCACTCATGTTATTCCCAAGTCCTGCTTGAGAGGCTCAGATAGATGTGCACAAGAGATGTGTGTATATGTAACAGTTACAAGTTTTGTTATCTTGTGAAAAGGTATCAATTTATCCCATTGTCACAAGATAAAAAATAAAAAGAGTGGAAAAAACAGTTACAACCATGGCCGCACTTGTCCTTCATAATTTACCAATTTTTAATGTTTTATATTTTATTACCTAATATCAATCACAGCTTATCAGCTTATCTGTTTAGACACAAATAATGGCTGCTTGACCAGAGAAGAAATCATTGTTGACAAGTGCATTATTAAACATTAAAAAATATCCTTATTAGAGATGTCTGATAGCAATTCTTCCTTCCCCATACTAATTCCAAAACCTGAACTTCGTTCACTGGTACAGATCTGATACCAGTGTGTTAAAATAGATATTATTAACCCTTTGTGAATTTTATGCTTTGAATGTGATTGAAGTTACAAAAAATACAAAAAAATAATTTATGATTAGGTAATTTATGGTTTATGAGTATTTGCCACTCGTGCTGTAACAAAAACAGATGTATGTTTCCATCATATTGGATTTGTGCATAGACTTGTGTACTGGCCAATAGCCAATCAAGCTTACCTCTATAACTACATTACAGTGTGTTAAACACCTTGTATATTTATTTAAAGCCTAACAGTACTTAAAAGATTGTAAAGTGCTAACCAAAAGTCTTTTCATCCATCTAATTCAGTTATTCTTGGATATAATTGGTTCCATTGTTTTGTTTTTCTTCAAAGAAGAAACAAGAACAACTGAAATAACATTCAGCTGCAGCTGCACTGGCTTATTTCCCTGCTCCTTATGTGTGTGAGATTGTTTGGGCATGTGTATATGTGTGTGTTGGAGTTTGTAGATACATATGTGAAAGCAGCAGGAGAGATATTATTGCCACTGTCTTGGGAGAATGCACATCAGCCAACATCTAAACAACGGCACACTGTTAATCACTCGAGGCCCGTCCCCTGCAACCCCGTCCTGTAATTTGTTGTGCCTTTTAACAGTGTTAACTGTCCTGTTTTATGAGCTCTCTGCTAATACTGAAGTGCAGAGATAAATCACCTCAACTCTTAATCCGTGACTGTACTTGGAGTTGGCCGAGTGCTTTGACCTGTGGAGAAGTGTCTGAAGGGGAAATGGGGCAGGAGATGGAGCACAGTGGGGCAGCCTGCTGGTACAGAGACACTCCGGTACCTTGAGGGTTAGAAACTGTCCACTAATCATATTTAAATCCACTGCTGTCAAAGCCCTTTCTGTTTTGAGCCTTGGTTAAATTTGTGTATATATTTTCATTATAACAAGCTAAAGAGACATTTTGACACCTGATCTGAAGGAACTGCAGCTTATTGTGACTGAGAGTGACATGAAATTTATATTAACTTACAAAAGATTTGACCAGTTTAAATGCATTTTTTCTTATCTTATATCTTTAGTTAATGTGCACTCATGTGCTGCATTGTAGATAAACCACAGCCAGATGTTGCTATAATGATTCAAACCTGCTTGTTTGTGTTTTGTTTAGGGGGTTCCTGGAAGCCCCGGCTCCACCGGTAGAGATGGCCCACCCGGAATAAGGGTAAGATAATACACTGACTTCTCCTCCACTGGTTCCTGTTACCGTTACAGTGGGGTTCAGTGGCTCTTGGAGATGAAAAATATATGGATTGTGTGATGCGTAAATCTATTATATCGACTGTCATAAAAAGTGAACAATGCAGAAGTTGAAAAGATGAAAATATTTGTGTTACTTTTCCAGCTGTGTGCTATATTCGTAGTCCCGACTGTGTTTGTCAGTTTTACGTGTCTTCATAAAACCATGCAAGTCCTCCACCAGTGTTAGAAAACAGCATAGACCTGCTCAGCTTTTGAACACAACACTCATAATAGATGACTTTTATCCATGAGGGTTCTGTGATACCAGGTGGCTCTAGTTGATGCTGACAGAAGATTCAGGCCTTACAATTCCCAGCTGAGCTGTAAATACCAAAACATTAACACAGCCAGAGCGTAAAGTGCGGACAAGCAGAAAGTGGAGATTTTATCCACATATACGTAATATGATAACAGAAGAGTCTTGTCCTGGCCTGGCTCCTGGTGAGGTGAAAGACTTTGCACATAATCCATCTGCTGTCTCTTTGTTGGCTGACGGGGGTCCAGACGCTCATCCCCTCAGAGCTCGATTATAGAAGAAGCTATGTGTACTTTTCAGGCATGTCATGTGGTTTCCTTCAGGATGCTAATATTGTATGTTGGCTGGAGTTTTTTCTCACAATGCCAGATAGGTTTGGAGTCCATGAAACGCATTAACATACATTCTAATAACAACCGTTCCAATAACAACCATCACATCGTAAAATTACATCTGTGCTAAATTCTTTACTCTGCCTTGTAGTTGTGACTTTGTTTGTATTAGTCTGAAATATATTAGTGTCTGTCTCCATTTGGCTCAGTAATGGTAGTGAACTAGCTACCAGTTGCTTGTCCTCTGTTGTCATTAATATGCATGCAATAAACAGCAACAGTCTGAATGCTGAAACCAAGGGAGTGATTACCTAAAGGTATGCTATAGATCCTCCAATGACAGCTAGAAAGCTTAAAGAACACCAGAATGCTATCTTTATTTAAGCTATTATAATATTTTTGATGCATGTCTTTTATTGCTGGCTCATTCATTTGAGCTCCTTGTAAGTGTAAATGGGTTTTTCCTGGTCAAGAGTTCTTTAGTTTTATTAGTTCAACTCCATCTGTTACTTCCTACACATTCAATTCACTTGTAAACCAATAGAAAAAAAGTGTTCATTAGTTGTAAAATTTTGAAGAAAAAAACCTGATTGTAAATTTTAAACACTTCACAGCTTGAGTCTTTTATGACACAGTTTATAAATCCCTGTTCAGCAGTTTAATGAATCCAGTCCTCCTCAGGTTTTAGAGCTGTAACACACCCACGCTCAAAGAACACAGTGCAGGTTTACTTATGAAATTATTGAGCATAGTCTTGTAAAATTATTAATCAGGGAGCCATTTCAGCCGCTATAAAATTGGAGAGACATCCCCCCTTTGCAGCACTGATTGTGACAGGCCTCCTACATCCCTATTTCATCCTAATACTGTAGGTCTGTTGTGGATTTTAGATTTATAGGTGTTGTCAAGACTGCTTGCAGAAAAACTCCACAATGGTTATCTTAGTAGACTCACAAAGAGCTAATTACAGTTTTAGTTTTCATACACAAAACCTTGAAGCGTCCTGAGTTAGTGCTTCTACTCTGAAATATAGTCAATACTAATAAAAATCTATACACAAGAGGTTATCAGTGTTACAGATATTTCTGCTACCACGAGTCACTTGACAGCAATATAAAATATAAAATATAGCCAACTGAATCATAATTATCAGCAAGAAGCAACTTTTCAAAATAAATATTCGTTTTTGGGGGTTTTCCAGTAACTAGCCTGTATCATCCGATGTGTACAAAGCAGAAGAGGGAAAACAGAGAGCTCTTTGTAGATACACAGTAAATCAGCTCTTGTCCACTGGGCATAAACACTGTTAAGAACTTTTGTGAGGTGTATAAAAGTCACAAAAACAGCCAGACTTAGTGAAAAAAAGAACTCAAGACTGGTCAAAAACTGAGCTGCAGCAGCCAGTTAGATCAATTGAAACAATAGTGAAAGTCTCCTGGGAGCTTTATTTGTCCATATCACAGTGAAATAGATCAAATAGAGCTATAAATCTTTATTGTGTTGTGTCATTGCCGTCGCATGAAAGAACTTTTTAAAACTTTTTAAACTTGTGTCAAACAGAGTATATCTAGCCTCTTCCCCCAAGATATGGGTTCATAAAAAACAGCCTGACACTTTGACATCTAGAGACCCAAAAAGTGCACATCCATCATTCTGGCTCACAACTAGACTTTTATTTAAGATATATAACGTCCAGTGATCCAACTCTGAGTTCATGCAGCTCTCCCCAGTTTTTTACTTGCACAGTTAAACTCACCTTGTGGCTGTCCACAAAAAAAGTTTAATTTGAAAAAAAGGCTGAACTTGTTAATAGAGGTTACACAGAGAGAACCTGCGCTTTGTTTGTGGCTATTTCAGCATGCATACAAATATCTGAATTCAATTAGCCTCACCCCAAGTTTTTCACCCTACAGGTCAGACTGCAAACCTGTCGTAGTCTGGCTCTCAAAGTGTAACAGCAGCAATACATTTTCATGAGTCTGACTACAGTGAGAGAAGACAGGAGGCTTTTTTTTATGAACTTAAAATAAAAAAAGTTTGGATTATAACACAGCCAGGATTGGGAGTGCTAATAGTGTGACACCAGTCTGACTCCTGACCTCAGTGTCACATCTAAAGCTTGTTTGCTTCACAGTGGGAAATTTGGTAACATTTCTTTGTACTTTGATGGTGATTCTTCTTGTTCCAGATGTGTCTTTGCTCAGTTTGAATGGATTTCAAAGCAAAAAGGTTGTGACACTGTAAAACTTGAAAGTTTGGGAGGGACAAAGGCCTCCTCCAGAGTCCCATTAGCTGGTTTGCCAGGGTGACTGTTTACTGTGTGACACCAGAATGGCTCTCGCAGAGGAGCTTTCCAGTGTCACATACTGGCTCAGCTGTTTCAGAGAGGCAGAACAACACCACTTGGATTTGGTACATATGTATTTGGAAAGCAATAAATCCTCATGAGAACTGAACTAAGCTTGATGCTTTAGCTGTTTCAGGGAGCACTTTGGATGTAACTCCACAGGAGAATTTCCTGCTCCAACATGTGCTGTCCCTCTTTGTCTCACCAAATGGGATTAGAAGAAAATACATCACATATCCAGAAAACATCCTGAGAAAACAGAAAACAAATATTATTTCAAGCTTTATTTAAATATTTTGCACGCTGTTTTCTCAGCTGTGTGATTCTCTGTTTTTATGTAGTTTTTGGCCCGTACCTTTACACATGTTAAAATGAGTACCACAGTAAGAAGAGCGTTCCTTTCGAAAAGGAATCAGGCTCGTTGTGCGACCACAAAGCAACTTCAGACATCCAAGCTAAAATAGAAAGGATTAGCTGAACCTCAGGTTAAGCTGTTTTCCAGGAGTTCAGCTTCCAAAATGTGCATTAAAAGCACTGAATCTGTTCAATTTGAATGACCCATAAAAACCATCATCATGTTATTATATGTCATACGTGAACAAAAACAGACCTACACAATCATTATACAGTAGGTATGAATATGTTCTCCTCAAACCACATTGTCATAGAGAAGATATTAAATGAAACGTCTTGAGGCTCTGTGAGGCAGCTAAAATACAAATTGTGAAAGAGCCAACAGTCGGGAGGAATGCACCTGTGTTTTGTCCAGTCTGTCTAAAAGTAAAAGCAAACATGAAGGTCTGATCGGAGGCAGTTGTTGGCAGACTGAAGGCAGAGGTTAAGCAGGAGCTACTGACTGGACTGTATTAGAAAATAAGAGTGTTAATGTCAGTTTAGTCTGGAGACTTGTAGGAAATTCCTCATGATTACTAGAAATGACTTGTGCGTGATAATGTTCAACCTACAATTTTTGAAATTGCATCTTGTATTTAATATACTAATATATTATTCATCTGCATCTCACAGGGTCTGCCGGGTAATGCTGGACCACAGGGACGACAAGGACCTCCTGGACCTGTTGTGCGTCTTTTTTCTTATTATTCTCAGCGTCTTTTTGTTTTTCTGATCCCTCTGATGCTTGGGTCAACTAATCTTTCTGCGTCCTCTCCCTCTCCCTCTCCCTCTCCATCTCTGTCTCTGTTCTCTCACTGCTTGTCTTTCTCTCAGGGATCCCCAGGAGCTCCAGGAGCTCCAGGACCTGGCGGGTCTGCAGGGACCCAAGGAGATCGAGGACTTCCTGTGAGTGAAAATGTTTTGTTTTGTTAATAATAACGTAACAAAAAATTGAAACTTAACATGCTTCAATATGAGACATTTCAACTGATATACATGAAAGATAGTATTAATTAATAACTAATTCTGTAGGCAGGGGGAATATTTTTTGTTGTTGTGATATATTAATAGTTATTATGACACTGTGACCTGTGCTGAACCCCATTAACTTTCATATAAACCCAAACAAGGTTTAGGAACTTTAAATGTATGTTTGCTTTAGCCTGTTCCTGAGAGGCCTGTGGTGTCGACAGTGAACTCACACATTTTGCCTCCCCTCAGGAGAGTTTGACATCCAAATTAACAATGAAGCATGGAGGACTCGACCTCCCAACTACTTCCTCCTCCCTCAGTTTCTCCTCTTTAGATATTTTTCCTTCCTAAAACTACAAAAGAGCAACCAAATCTGATCCACATTACATGAAGAAAAAGATTTGCTCAAACATAAATTATACTGTTCTTTTTTTTTCCAGCGATGACAATGAGCTCACGCTTCACTGATTGTTTGTTTTTCTTCTTTTTCTCCTGTTCCACTTTTCGATCTCCCCTTCTACTAACTGCAAACAGCCTGTTAGTGTTGGATGCATTATAATTCTCATAGTAACAAATATATCATTCAGATAGAAGTTAGTTTTGCTAACAAGGCTGATGTTTTTTAAGAACGTTCAAATGACAAATCGTGAGACATTTTTCTCATAAATCGACATGTTAAGGAATAAAAAAAGGGAGATGGATTTTGTTTGAGCCCTGCAAAAGCAGAAGGATGTGTAAGGGACACAACACAAGCACAGAAAAGGATGCGGGGAAGATGTTTGGTTCCAAGCTTTGTGTAATGCTAACAGGAACAGATGATACTGTGATGTCGGTGACAGCTAATCTAGTCGTGGGTCAGCTCTGCAGGCCAGCAGCAAAGTTTGGCTCAGAGAGGGAGAGCTATAAATCACTTACCGACACCCCCCAGCCCCCTCACTCTCACACACACGAATGCACACACATACACAAACATGCACACACACAAAAAAAACAGTGAGAGATCACATCTGCCTCATCTCTCTCACGTAAAAGACACAAGCACCCTGTATGAATGCATGCACATGCACAAACAGAAACAGAAGAGAAAATTAGATCTCATTTCCCTCAACCAGAATCTCAAGCATCTAAACCTTCAGTTTCAGACTTCAGGTCAGTATTAAAATGCTGATTCAGTCCCTGTTCTCCCCCACTGCAACCTTTCGCTTGGTTTCAACTGCAAGAAAACATTTTTGTTTTTTAAAAAAGTAGTATTTATCTGAAATAGCAGCCATTTGTATCTGCAGGGAACTAAAGCGATTTGCTCCTTTGTGTCACAACTGATCGAGTCAGTCCCACCAGTTTGTTGAGGTGGACTAAAAGTGCCATACATTTGTCCCACTGCGCAGAAAGGTTTATAAAGGAAACTGGATTTATATCATCTAAGACAAGACAGAGTGTGAAGATGAAGAGTCGCACAACTGAAAACACTTTTTACAATTTCCTGAGCTCACGTTTTCAGGTCTGATGTGAAACATAAAACCGTGATGTTTTAGGAAGGACCTTGATTAATCAGGAAATGTTATGCTCTATCTATCAAGATCAATATTTATAAAACTCCGTAATAAAGAAAAGAACAAAAACATATTTGCAGCCTAACGTGAAGCCTTAGTGAATACATGTGAGAGTCTCCAGTCAGCTGGTCCAAGTTGTCAGTTTCAAGGATGCAGAAAGTGACTGATGTCCCTTGTCAATAGCAGCAAATTCCACCTTGATTAGGAATCCTGAGCGTATGTCACTGAGTCCAAATGTGTGTGTCTGACCTGGACAAAACACTGTCCCTGAATGTGGTTTCCAGCATCTCAACCACCTGAGGGTTTTTTAATTTATCTTGCTTGACTTGGTAGCAAGCAGCCTTATTTTTGCCAGTTAAGCCAAAGAAAAAAATACAACAATCTTCTGTTTTATCAGTCCTCACTGAAGTGCTGTGTGAGAGAAGAGAAACGTACTTTCCTCTGCGAATGGACCGTAAAACTTTTTGAGTGAAAAAACACAGACTCTCTGCTTTGGACAAACTCTACATATACAGGACACTATGGGAAGATTTTGATAAAATAATAAAAGAAATCAGATTTTTTATGAGACACGCTCCTGTCTTTTTTAAGCTCAGATACTTGTCTTGGCTTCCACATGGTTTGATTTGGTCTTCACATGTCACCATGATAAGATGGTAGACATTTATGTGCCCAGGAAGACTCAGGAGGTCCAAGGGAAGACTTTTATTGTCGAGACCTGAACTCCAAATCAGCAGCTGTGTCAAAAATTGGCACAAGCTTCTCTTCATCTGTACTGTAATATGCATACGATATGCCAGGCCTGCACACATGTTCTCTATGCTTACTTGCCCACCAACCCAAGTCCAAACAAACACACATCCAGTCAGTCAGTCAGTGGTCAGAACATGCTTTCCCCAAGATAAACAAGCCTTTTTTTCAAGACTGTAACAGCATCAAACTATTATTTATCATATTAGCACATGTTTATGCGGCCAGGAAATATTTCTCTTTTATCTGCCTCTGGATTATAAAGCTTTACGCTGTGATATGCTTTGACCCGCTTTATGCGTTTGGCTGGGTTTTGTGTGCGTGTGTGTGTGTGTGTTGTGATCAGACATGTATCTGTGTGCTTTACAACATTGGCAGTAATGAAAAACAAGCTCATCCAAGACAGAAATTGCTCTTTGTTTGTGGATAACTGAGCTCTGGGACTTTTGTGTATGTAGCCTTTAGGACCCAAAGAACCTGGACACACTGACAACATTAAAATGCATTTAGTTATACCAGCTGTTCAATCATAGGAGAAAGTGTTTGTGTGTTTGTTGAAGAGGCATGGAGAGTAATGGGGTGGAGACAGTAAAGGAGAGAGAGAGAGAGAGAGAGAGAGATGAGCATGGCTATATCTTAGTACACACCCCAGTCCAGTGTTTATTCTTCTCCTGTGCTTTTATGTTTTAGGGTCCTGCTGGTGCCAAAGGCGATAAGGGAGAAAGAGTAAGTCACTCCACTCACACACTTCAACCACTGTTTAGAGCAAATCAAGTTTTACTGCACCATTTTGCAGTGGAAATGCTGTTATTTTAATTAAATGAAACCCAAACTATTACTCACTAATGCTTCACAGCTTTGTTTTGAAGAAACAGAGTTACTCTATAGCACACATTCACTGTTTCACAATCATCTTTTGCACAAACAACCACTTTATTTCTCTATTTTTACTCCCTTAACCTCATTTAGAGCAAACCAAATTAAAGCAGCGTTCACAGTTCAAATTTGCAGCAGGGCAGGCTGTGTATTTTTGCTGACACAGCAGCCAGGACATCACTGCCGAGGGCTTGAGAGAAAGTGACTTCCCAACTTGAATCCAACCTGTAATTACCTTTCTGGCCCGTTTTTATCAGCTGTTAGGGTAATTTTGTACCTCGCTGCAGTTAATTTCTGTCAGAAGACTCGACATGAAAAGTCTCTTATAAAAACATGACAGGATTTTCTCCTCTGTGTCGTGCATTTTGTGGATTGGCCCTGTTGTGAATAAAGCAAGAGAATCTGGTTAGTATCTTGTCGTGTGCATCAGTTCCTCATTTCACAGTCACACAATGATTTATATGGCAATGACTGAAGAGGGGAAAAGTAAACATTTGTGCAGTTTATTTCCCTAATATATTTTTGCTATAGACACAGTAATAGATTTCACATCAAATGACTGCGCGATGATGATAATTACAGAACAAACGAAGCCAGATGCTACATTCATTAAAAAATCAGAACAGCACTGAGACATTTGATTTAACATGTTTGTTTATTGTATGTTAGCATACATACCGTACCTTATGCATTAGATCTGCAACTCTGTTACTATTTTATAATAATAGCCAAGTGCCAATTAAACTACATGAAATCACTACCTTTTCAAAGGAATATTATTTTGAAGGGGTGTTCTGCTTCCTTAGTATTCTATTGTAAAATTGGGCCAAATAATGCTCAAAATCAAAGCAACATCTGGACTGTTCTTTTCCAGAAATGGATCAGGAGCCAAAAAATACTGGATTGTTTTCTTCCCATAATGCACCTCTCAAGCACTATTCATTAGACCCTCCGCCACTTCTTTCAAACTGCGCACCTCAAGTTTGTCTTACCAGCTTTCTGTTAAAGTTTAGTCACAAGTATAAACAAAGCTAACCCTAATGATATCACTTCAAAACTAACCAAAGCTCCTTTAGAAACACAGACGACATTAAACATCTGTTCCATGGACTGTAAAGTATACTGAATTTTGTATGTAAAATAAAAGGAGTAGCCATTACACACATTACAAGTCGATTAATTTACAAAATGTTTAAAATCTTCTCAAGTTATCAATTTTATTTCAACTGCAGTTTTAGGTTTCTTTTGTCTGTTGTGTTTTGGTTAATTTTGTGATGTTTTTGTTTTTTTTTATTAATCCTTTTTTGGTTTTTTGGTTTTTTTCGGCTGCCACCTGACCATGAAATCATCCATAAGTGAGAATGCATCTCTATGAGACCTTTCTGATTAAATAAGGCAAAATAAAAGTTAGACAAAAAGAATAAAACAAGCAGCTGAAGTAGTTTTGAGTG
>JAPZDY010000025.1:15390472-15402935 GCA_029783645.1 Ctenochaetus hawaiiensis
GTAATAATGAATGAATGGCTTTACACAAATCAAAGCCAAGGACTATAAGGGCTTCTTGGATCTTAAAAAGCTGTGACAGATTCAAATGACTTACTGATCTTGGATAATGCAGTGTTACCCAGATTCATTTTGCTTTATTTCATGTGATGTTAAGCATTTCACATCACCTGTGATGACCCTATTTGTTGTCCCCTGACCTGTCTGTTTGATGTGTTTTAGTCATAAAAATTACAAAAATAAAGTACAGAAAAACACTGTCCTCTAATAAAGACACCAGCAGGTCAGTTTAATACATTTCCTAATGCTCTTCCTTTCTATCAAATGCAGTAAAAACTAAAGGTTGATTTTAAGATATCAGGCAAGTAAACAAGGTCATGCCTGCATATTTTATATAAACAACATTTTGATTTCTGCATAGTCGTCTAGTTTACTGTCTTCTTTTATAAGTGTGCTATCTGTTACAGTGTGAAGAATGAAGGTGGAGAACACTCATTAAAAAACACACAAAACAGCCGCCCACCAATTTGTCAACCGCTGGTCTGGGCGTTTGTGTTCCTGTGGTTGCTCAAATAGAAAAGTGCAGTGTGGTCCTGTAATGTCAGACTGAAGAGCTCTGTGTTTGTTCTTCAGGGTGATGTGCAATCCCAGGCTGCCGTGCGGGCCATCGCACGACAAGTGTGTGAACAGCTCATTCAAAGTGAGTAATCAGAGATATTTACACATCAACACCAGCACGTTAAGCACAGTTTCTTTGCAGAAAATATGCATTTTGACCTTGATTAGATTCACTTCTCTTTTGTTAGACTATATTTGATTTGTGGTAAAACATCACAATAAAAGAACAAAGAGCAATAAAAAATTTAAACATGTTAAAGTCAGTTCTCAATCTCCTCCTCAACCTTTTGCAGGCCACTTGTCTCGTTATAACTCCATACTGAACCAGATCCCTGTCCAGTCAGCGTCATCAGTCCGAACAGTACCAGGACCTCCTGGAGAGCCGGGTAGGAGAGGTCCACCAGGACCTCCAGGAGAGCAAGGGCCAGTCGGCAGGCCAGGCTTCCCTGGTACCAACGGCCAGAGTGGACGGCCAGGGGACAGAGGTGAGAGGGGAGATGTTTTAAGGATATTTATTTATTTAAGAATTTAAGAACGAGTTATTAACAGGAAAGAACACCACATGTGGAAAGAGAGAGAGAGAGGACGAATATACTCCAACAATTTACATCATATTCCTCATTCTGTAGTACGTATACAGACTGATTGCAATCCGTCACTGTTTGTGTTGTGTCTAGACACTCTGACTCCATGCTGTTGTTTAAATTAGCATCAGAAAGAGAGAGCAAACATTTGAGTGTTTATTAGTCTGCCCTTGCTGGGGCAAACAGGTGATTGTCTAAACTGAAAATATAAAAAACAAAAATTTGGATAAAATTTACATTATAGAAAAGTATGCAGCGAAATACCTCAAAGGTTTGAAACAGGGACATTGTGACTTTATGTTTTCTGTAAAAGCTTAAAATAAGGGGTCACTGGTTTTGAGGAAGGAATCTTGATTTATTGAGTTACAGGGGAAGTGCACCATTCTTTCACATCAGAGTCCATTTACAGGATTTTGGTAGTAGGATAGATTTAAAATAGATTTTTTTTTTTTAAAAAGCCTGTTGAGGTGTGAATGAATTAGAAATATTGACCCCCCTAGACCCCAGCATCCCACTCTCATGTAGCCTCAAGTTGCAACTAATTAATAAGTTACCTACCTTAAAAAATTTCAATGTCCAATCTATAAATTTTAGATTCTAAAGAGGAATTAAAAATATTTGTCTTTGAAAACACTTTAAAGTGTATGTTGAATGAATTACAATATGTGTTTTGGCCATTCAAAAAAAATTTTAATAATATAAATGGATGTCAAACATTTACAGCAAAACAAAATAATGTCGAATTTAAGAAAAACAGAATTCTGTGCCAGAGGAAAATGCCTTTAACAAAATAAGTAGGTCAAGAACATTGTAGTTGATTTATCTATTTGACTTTCCTTCCCTCTCTGCTTTTCCTGTTGTGTCTTCTGAAAGAAGGACACAGCCTGTTATTTGGATGAAGATGGTTATTGTGATGTAACTGTATAAATCTCTGGTGCAATAAATGTTTATATATAACCAGAGTGTCCGGCTGATGAGAGCGGCAGTCGCATTTCTGTATGTAAATTGATGCATTTTCCTCATCAACAGTGGCCAGGGGCTTTTACTGTTGAAAGTCTCCAGTTGGAGCTCAAACCCGGCTGCTTGTTTACTGCTTCTCGTCTGGTCTTGACTCCTCTCTGACTCACAGTGAGGGTCAGAGCTCCTGCAAGCTCCAGTTCAGGCCAGAAGACAGTAACTCCAGTATGCATGAGGTCATTCCCCTGCCACGAGCCCTCAGAGGAGAAACAGCCTTTACGAGTCTCCGTCTTCATCCCTAAAACATGCAACCCACACTAGAGAGCCACATACTGCATGAGCGCTGCACATACACACACACACACACACACACAGAGGCTTAGGAAAGCTGAGAGCAGTCAGAAGGCTGTCAGGAAATGTCCAGCATGGTTAACTCCTCCTCTGTGGTCCAGACCTTTGATTCTGCCCAATAACATTTATAACATTTATGATCTGTAGCCAATAGTCTGCCACACACGAACACACACTTACACACTCTCTTCTCTGTTGTTTTATAAGCTGAACTGAAAACCAGAGTTGGCCAAATATTGTAAAAAGATGCATGCTTTACTTAAGAAAGTCAGACATGTTGTTATTAAGTCAGATGGTCCATGCACTTGTAGGCTGACACCAAAATGAAGAACAAAGCCTCACTCAGGCTCAACACATGAAACCATTTATATTACGCATAGATACACATATTATTCTGAACATAGAAAGCCAATGGGTCAGCTAGCAGTCATCATAAAGAGGGAATATCACACGGAGAGGCCGCCAGTGTCGAGAATAACTTTTTATTTGAGGTAGTATAAAATGTTTTCTCCTCAGCCTCACCGTGCTGCACTTCTTCCTTACCCATGCAATTGATTAAGACAGTCATAAAAGCAGCAGAACAGAAAATCTGCAGATCACCAATTTTATGTGGTTTTCTAATATTAGTGTGTACAAAAAATATTCCATTAGGTCATGAGAACAGCTGCACCTCTGGACAGCAGCTCAGAGCTGACTCTGGCTGCAGCATTCATTTTATTAGCCTGATCAACCACAAATAATTTAACCCACACGTTTTCTCTCAACATTTGTGTTATACTGATACTGGAGTAGAAAACAATGGAAGAACTATTAAAGATGCAGTAATATTCATTTTAAATGAAAATCATTCATTCGATCTCTTAATTGCACGCCAAAGTACTAACATCAAAATTTACTTAAATAACTAAAAATAAATAGTCATTCTGAGGAAAACTGGCTTCTTTCTGTTAATACTGATGCAACAATGTGCAAGAGTTATTTCACTGTAGTAGCCTTTGTGAGTCGAATCAAGTGGTTCCCAACCTCGGAGTCAGGCCCTCTGCGAAGGGTCACAACATAAATATTAGAATTCAAAGAGGACCATTGAGGGCTGGATGGAGGCAAAACTTTAAAGTTCTGCTTAAAAATCTATACTCTTTTTATTCACTTTTCTGATCTTTGCCTTTTTTTGTAAAATAATAGATAAATTGACCTCTTTTGGTTTGAAACAGTTATTTAAAAGCAACCATGTGAGATATTTAGGGGGGAAATCTCTCTCTAATGGAACTGCCAACAATACATGGAAATCTGAACTACTAGTTTATTCTTTAAAAGGCCTTGTAATTTATAGGCTTGTTATAATCTGTAACTATACATATAGCATAAATGTAGCAGAAAAAATAGTTTAATAATAATAATATTCCCATCAGAAATGTAGTGGTTAAAGTGGAATCTCTTAAAATCGTACTGGAGTTACTTTAAACCACTGGGATAGTCAATATTTCAAATGCATAATAAACCATTAAGGAGCTATGTGTTCACCAAAAATGGCAAAATGAAATGCAATCTCTTTGAACTGTGTGTGTTTTCAGGTCTGCCGGGAGAGAAGGGAGAGCGGGGGAGTCCAGGGGTCGGGGCTCAGGGTCCACGAGGACCATCCGGACCCCCGGGTAAGATACAGATTATCATATGTGAAATCCTGGGAGCACTTTACAAGCTGTATCAACTGAACCTACTTACTCTAGTCTCAATGCTCAAAAAGCATTCAGAGGTGCTGTAGCTACTTCAAGATTTGATAACTTAGCATTATTCTGTTCCTGAACATTTGTTTTTGGTGTTTTTCTGGCCAGACTGGAGCTAGCTTTGTGCAATCTTTTCTATTGTGTTTCCTCTGAACAAAAATAAAAACTGTTTCAGATATTGCAACAAAAGAAAAGCACAGAGACTTAATGTGTTTTGGATCAGCTTTACTCTCCATCCTCTGAGAAAAGTAAAGCAGACGTTTTGGACCATGAATATAATTCTTCGTATTGATTTCCCCGTGCGCTGTGTGGAATTTAAGGTTTGTGTTATGAAAATGTGTCAGCGCAGTCCTGTTTACTGTTGTGCGATCAATAGTCACAGAACAAGCTGACAAAACTCCCCGGAAACTTTCCTGTGATCAGATAAAAAAAAAAAAAGCCCCTGAAAACTTCAATATATGCAAAAGGAAATGTGTTGTGAGAGAAAGAGAGAAAGCTGTGGGGAAAAGCTCTCTGTCTTCACCCGCTGTGCTTCTCCGGAATATTTGTGGGCTGATATTTTAAGCACTTGGCACATGGCACTCCCCTCAAAATATTGATTTCATATTTCTGCTGACTGCTGAAGTGAGTCCTGATGGAGCAGTTTTTTAATGTAAACAAGAAACAGAAGCCTGTGGCAGAATTTCAGCTGAGAACTGTTATTTTCTGCTCCTGTCCTCTGGACATTTACTATCAACTCCCTCATCCAAAAAATGACAATCATGTTATTTCTGTCATGTAGTCACAACACACAGCGAGAGGGATTTAGATTGAAGCGATGATAGCACGGTGATGGATGTACCCTCTGTGGCATATTTTCACTTTATTCTCCTTCCTCCTATTCCTCCCTTTATTCCTTCTCACCAGGTGTCACACTGCTCCTTTTATTGAATGGTTACTGATGTTTGACTCTGTGTACTCGCCCATCTTTAACAAACTCTTCCTCCATCCTCAGGCCCGCCAGGTGAAGGACGGACAGGCAGCCAGGGTCCCCAGGGTCGGCCTGGCAATGCAGGAACACCAGGACGGCCGGGTAATCCAGGTACCACAGGACCACCCGGCCCACCAGGATACTGTGACCAGAACTCTTGTCTGGGGTACAATGTCGGAGGTAAACATCATTCAGCTGTTTTCTTTTAGTAACTGGCTTATAACCAGATAGTTGTTATAAGCAGATGAGGGGTCATTTGATGTAAAAGTGCTGTACGTTTTTAAACAGTCAAAGCTTCGTTGGAAAACCTCAGTGAAAGCTTTTGACGTTTGGTACAGCTTTACAGACAGGAGAGCCGTACCGATGTACAGATTCACTATGATTATTCAACCAATATAAAAAAAAATAATAATTAAAAAAAAACACGTCAAGTGTAAGATTAACACATTTTTGTCGGTGGTTGAAATCAAACCAGGTGATGCTCATCAAACAACCACATCAAACGCCAAATTCTAGGTACATAGACACTTTTAAGGTCTCTGGCAGTAAAGCAGAGGAGCCTTGTGTGTTTTATTTAGTGAAAGTTCAACTAGTGGTCTTCATTTGCACAACAAAACATAATGAAAAACATGCTCCTCATAATCTTGATAATATTCAGATTTTTTTCAGCTTCAAAAAGGGGGCATGACCAGAAAAGTTAAAGGCCCACTGCTGTAGACAAATGAGCACAGAGGCACACATGTGCACAGAAGGTCGGGTTATTATTATTGGCTGCCCTACTGAAACAAAAATAACATTTTGACTGGATTTTTTTCCCAGAATGTAGTCAAAGCACAAAATACCCAGACTTTGCAAAAACATTCTTTGCATTTTATTTAGACCTTATTTGTCCTGGTTTGTTTGACATTAAGCGTTAACTTTATTCAGTCATTTTACTCTTTCTAAAGACGAGCTCAGTGCAACCATTAGCGTCACTACCAAAGAATAAACACAGACATATTTATTGACACGAACATATTCAACACTTTAACCCTGCCCAGCGTTTCCACCTTATTAACCACCTTTTATATGTATAAAACATTGACATATTATTTTCACAATGACAGTTGGCACTGGGATAGTTATTGTTCTCATAAAGCTAAAGAATTGGAGAGTAATCTGGCTTTTATGGTTGTTCCACAGTGGAGTTTTATACATTCGTGTGCTCACTGATGAATGAAGAAGTTAACTGTGTCAATGACCGAAACTATTTGTCTGTACTGAGATCTAATAAAATGTGCTGTTACACAGACACACATACACACTGGGCAACTTTAAGTATCCATGCTGATGAAGACCTTACAGGCTTTAATAGGTCCATTTTGTCAGCCTGGACATTACACATCTGACAGCTTCGGACAAGTCGTCTTAATAAAAGATCATCTGCTAAAAGTAGCTGATGGATGAGACATTACTTCATCTATCAAACTAGATTAATTTTATTTTATTTTATATAAAAGGACTCTAGTCATGATGTCTTTATGACCTAATAGGTTCTTGTGTGTTATTCTCAACCATGCGAGGATTAAACGCTGCCTCCCCGACCACTTTAAAGGAAAATTATGGCATAAAAACAGTATGTGTAGTGCTATTGTTCCTTTCAGGGTAGTTAGAGTTCAACCTAAAATTTGTCATTTTGACTTTTATAGGGAAAGTTTAGTTTACTAGTATTTTTCCTACTTAACCAAACCCATTCGTTGCATTTTATTAAAATAAATGTTTTAGCATGCAGTTTAAAGCTGTGATACGATGAAGTTAACCTATCATAACTCAATTTGTGCCTAAGTCGGTGCAGTCTAACCCTCATTAGCTGAGCATTAATAATTTACATACAAAAAGGTTTCGTTGTTAATTTAATCATTTCATCAAGGCATTCAAATAGAGAGATTTAACAACAGTTTTCTAAAGTTTGCAAATTACTGCATGTAGTCCAACTTATTATTCTTCTCTATTTCTTTTAGTTAGACTGCTACTTCCCAAAGACCTCTGATGTTGAACTAGGTTAGGCTAGCTAGGCTAAATTCATATTTAAGGACATCTTGAAACTGTGTGAAGATACAAGTGGCATTCATGACCATCGAGTACTAACTGAATTTATACTTAAATATCTTAGATCTTTCTTTTTCTAAACACTACTCTTACAATTATTGTCTAAAACACTGCAGTTAAATGTGTATAATTGCATAAAAAACAAAACAGACCTCACAACACTTGTCTCACTGTGTTACATGGCATGTTTTTTTTTGAAAACTCTTGTTGCACTGCATATTTCTGTTTTTTGGATCTTTATTTCCACTTTCTCATGTGGAGAGAGAGAAATAGAGATCTGACACATTTTTTTTCCTCTTTCCAAGCATTTTACAACTTATTTGAGGTAAATTTATTGAGATTTACTTTAGGTGTGTGTTATTTTCTTCCTCTAAAAGAGAGAAACAGATCCGGATACTAATTTTTCTACCTCCAAACCACAACCCAGCAGCTGGGGAAGTTCTGTTGGTGCTGTTTGAGAGGTTTAACTCTTTTGTGCTGTTGGGTTTTCCTCCTGATATGAAGTTAACACCTTCTCTCCTCCCTGTGTTCCCCTCCCTCTCTTTCTTCCTGTTCTGCGAGAAGTTCAACAGGACTATGGGAATGATTATTGAGGAGCATTCTCCAACCGTCCTCCTCCTCTCCTCCTCCTCCTTCTCCTCCTCCTGTGCTCACCTCCCTCTGTGCCACATACATAAGACCATTACACTGAAAATTGAAAGTGATGAATGGAAATTGACAAAATACTCCTTCAAGGCCTCCATTCTTTGGATTAATAACAACTCCTGACCCTGGTGTTTGACCTCCAGTCCCTGCAGCAGCAGTTTTTACATTTTGCTTCCACAAAAACCTTCCTTTTCCAGATCACTCTTGCAACCAACACTTCATTTTTGCCAGATATTCAGTGAAATTATTAGGATTTTTTTAAGACAATTAATGCAATAGCCTGAATACCTTTTCCACCATTTTAAATTAAACCAAGGTGACTCCTGAATAGAACAGGAGATATGAGGATAACTTTGTGCCCTCATTTTGGTTTGGTGTACTGTTTTAGAAACACATCAGATTTTCAGTCGTTAATTACATGATGCTTTGCAGTTCTTTATTCAAAGCTGAAACTGGATTACTTTCTATAATCATTTAGATTTCTTGATAGAATTTGATTGTTAATCTGGCCATATCATCATTTGACAGTCTCAGAGACAAAAATGGATCAGCTTATCTTCCCCATGAGATCAAACAAAACACCGTAACACTGCAGCAATGATCACAGTCACTGATCCCAGCGCCATCTGTCAACAAATACATGTGTAAACAATGCTTCGCTGCAGCAACCTCTCTTTTAGGCTCAAATCTCTTGATAGCTTATCTTGTCTTTCAAAGCCTGATGAATCAGCTGATCAGCAGATGCATTTGGCTGCATTCATTACCAAATTGGTTTATCTTTAAATCTTATAAACTGTAAACTGTGTAGAAAATCTACTTTTACCCCTAATGTGACCCAGATGTGATCTTTTTTATCAGGAAAAATTATCATTTTTGGGCAGTTTCTCTTTCCCAGTCCTTTGGACACTGCTGTGGGTGCTCGTGCAACTCCACATCAACCTTTTTGTAACCTTTTAACAGCACGCTGTCTCCCTGTTGTTTTTAAGTGGTGGTGGTTGCAGTCCCAGCCTTAACTTCACTCAGTGCTCATCTTTGGTGGTGGTTTTGTTGGCTGTGGTGATCCAGACACATTAAAACTGATCCTAAATATTCCCACCATCCCAGTCCAACCCCTGCCTCACGGCGGCTACCAGCCCTACAACCAGCCATACAACCAGCCATACAACCCTGCTGCAGTGGCTTACAACGACCAGGGAGGCGAAGATGGGGACGAGGAGGGAGAGGATCAACAGGACCTCTATTACCGTGGTTATCCCTCTCAGTACTACCCCCAACAGCCCTCCCAGCTGGCCCATGGCCACCACAGTGACAGCTTGAACCCCACCTACTCTGAGGACACGGAGCTGAGGTCGCCAGGCGTCGCCAGGAGGTTTCCACGTGATGTCGTCGTTATAGAGGAGAGTGAGGAGGAAGGACTTTAGAGGAATGATGGACTCACCTAAAGTGCTTGAGCCCTGCACGCCACAAAACACACACTGATTGCACACACACATTGTCCCCAATCCAAAACTGTGGTGAGAACCCCCTCCTTCCCCCTGTGTATCCAGTGGTTTTCTCCACCAGGTGAAACAATGTAAATAGCTCTGTGGACTCTTGTTAAGGTGTCTCTGTTAAAGGGGGGTCCGAAAAAGTGCCTGATCTATGTTAGCATCGTCCAGTGGTAATGTTAAGGTAAGCCCCCTTTTCTCCCCATCTCACAGCTGATTTCAGGACTAAACCCTTCTGTTCGTGTGGAGCTGCATGTCCCCTTCGAGCCAACCATTGAGTGTGTAACTGGACACGTGCATCTTGTTTTGGTTGTGTGTACCTAGCTAGATTATTTTGCAATCAAATCAAGAACAATGAGCCGGCAACATTTGTACAGGCTGCTTTTTATAAAGAATTATGAACCCCCACCTTTATCTCAATGTGAAAAAGAATATTGAAATGTTTTCTCCATACAGTATTGTGTTGAGTTTACTTTTTTTTAAAATCATTACTGGGGTTAATCTCCCTAAATTAACTGTTGAAGCAGGTACAGAAAAATTCTCAAATGTTTCATTTCACCTTAACACTGTGGAACACCATCAAATTGATTACCCCTTTAAATGATTGTTTTCACTTAAGGAAAATCTGGCTGCAATTATATTTTAACCTAGAATATTTCATTCTATTGGTATGAAACTGGACCAGAGCTGTTCTGGGTTATTTAGACCTCTGGTGAACTAAGAAGACAAATCTGTGTTGTTTGCGTCTAGTGTCGCTGCCTCATTTTTTATTTTTTCTAAAATTGTTCATATGCAAAGATGGGCCAGCTCACTGTGGCAGCCGTTTGCTCAATGGTCGACCTCTGACCTTTTGAGACCTAGATCCAGTTATTAATCCAAACAGTTTAGTTGCCTCTTGGTGAAACCAACAAAGACAAATCCACGAGTGTAAACTCATCCTGCACTGCAATCTGAAAAAACAAAACAAAACAGAAAACAAGCACTAAAGTAACCAGAAGTTAAGCTGTGAGCTGGCCCTGGTTAATTTAAGATTTTAACTTGAACAATCCTAATGAACAATGTGTCTCACCACCATTCCCCTTAGTACAATATGAACTTATTTATTTTATATTTTGTTTGCTTTTATAACCAATAAATCTGTAATGAGACTATAAAATTGTGTTTTAGGTCATTTACTGAACTTCAATGACACGAAAAGGTCAAACTCAGTTTTTACAGCGTTTATATATAAACATCCCTTGGTGAGAACAGGTTTATTAAATTGTTTATTGGCCTATTTTACAATGGAACAGAATTGGTATATACTTCAACGCAATGAACAATCCTAACACACTGACAAGACAAACAGCTCAGAACTTCCTGACCAAAGTTAATAACAGCTAGTAAAACCACATAGATGGCCTGTAGTTGGTGGTAGTAACACATTCATTGGTTCCACTGTTAAACCACAATCCTTCAGAGGCAGATTTCATTTTGAAAGAGAATGCTCTGATTATTTCAAGGTTGATCAACCAGAGGAAAAACACTAAGTATTTGACTTTGTCTGATCAGACTTGAGCTACATGGTAAAATTTCAAGCTGTTGCTGGATATTTCAGGTCTGCTGTCAAAGGTAACACATCTGACAGCACAGTTTCAGTTTATGATGTTGGCATCTAGGTTAAGCCTTGATGTGCCCTGAAATTGCACCCAATCTGAAATTATTTTATAATGTCACATCTGAACAGATAACATCTCAAAGCAAATCCTATAAAATGCCTCTGATTTTTCCAATAATTTGCAGTGTATATTATTATAATAGAGACATAAATTCCTTTCAGTGTTAATGTAAAAAAAACTGTTCTTCTTTGGTCACGTCACGCAGCCAGGATTTCATTTCATCTTGTAGTCTTCAGGTCTGCAGAGAAAACACAGGACAACACATTAGTATGGGAAGGCATAAAAGTCTGGAAAAAGAACCGATTACAAGAAAAAACCTAAAGAGACAGATGACAGATGAGAAACCAGAAAGATCTTATCCTTCTCTTTTCAAAATGAGACCAGAGAGAGCATCCTGCTTTTTTGTGTTTTTTGCCTTTAATTTTGAGCAGAGTTTGCAGCAGACAGATAGTATCGGGGCAAGCTGTATTGGTTTTGATACGAAAAATGTTATCATCAGTTGTAATAGCTCTGCTATCAACTACAGCAGTATGTTTATGTTGTTGATTTTCTGTCTGAGCGCTGTGTGTGCGCGTGTGTTTGCATGTGTGTGCGTGCGCTGTGTGTGCATGGGCTGTGTGGAGAGGGAGTAGGGCCACATATCCAATAATCATATGCCTCTGCTCCAAGGTTTTCTGAGAGAATATTAACTATGTGTTTAATAAAGGGCAACGATTGAATCGCCCTTGATGACCTCAGTCCATATCCCCTGACACACACACACACCAACACACACACAGAAACATTTGATCAGTAAAAATGAATATGACAGTGTGTGAGTGAATATTAACTAGGCTAAGGCCCATCGTTAAATAAACCAGGATTAACTTGACCTTGACGACCACAGCCCAGGCCTGAGCACACACACTGATTGGCTGACGAGATTGGGCCAGTAAACAATGAGAAGTGGCTCATTTATCACTGCAAACATTGACAGCAACGCTGACTGTAGTACAGACATGTTGTGTGCATCTGTAGCCACACAAACGCTGAGGACAGTAACTGAATGAAAGTGTTCTTAGGCTCAAAACCCTCTGCATAGACTCACTGTTTTCACTTAACATATTCAAACCAAATGTGGGTAATGTTTTCGTCAAATGTGTTTGAAGTACCAGATGGAGGATTTATCACATCAGTCATTGAAATGATTTCAGGATTGTAAAGCCCTATGATTCTTTAGCCGGGTTCAAGTCCACCCAAACTACTATAAAAAACATTAGCTCAATTGGCTCTTATGGTAACAAGCCATGCAGATTTGGTTTTAGATGCCAAGTCTGAGTCTTCTGCTGCCACCCCAATTTAAAAGAGGTTGATAGAATTTGAATATTAACTGAGAAGTAGTTTTTTC
>JAPZDY010000025.1:15424394-15437533 GCA_029783645.1 Ctenochaetus hawaiiensis
ACTCGTGCTGTAGTGATTGCGTTGCTGGTAGGAAAAAACCTCCACAGTACTCCATTGTAAAAGGCTAACAAAAAAAAAAATATTTATTTGTTCCACAGCGAATTCTTTATACAGGAGTGATCAAAGGAAAAAAAAGGAAACGGCATTTCTTTAACCGTAACTAAGGCTGGCTGCTATTGCCGCGTTGCTGCTACGTACAGCTAATTACTACTTCGCTATGGACCGCTACAGCTACGGTAAAAAGACTGTGTAGCTTCCGTCCCTTATTCCACCGCCGACACCACCTGAGCTCTTCGCTGATGCTGGCGTAAGCAAAGTGCCCGCAAAACACTGTCCGTCTCCCCCAAGGGCCATAGCAGCAAAACAAATCAAACCGACCTAAATAAAACACCCTCCTGAGTTTCCATAGCAACAACGCTCCTACAGGCAAAGTATAACACAAAAATATTTCTCCTTTGCACATCTTAAAGTTAGCAGTATAAACAATGTTAATATATCAAATACTATTTAGAGTAACTTATAAAAATAAATATGAGTCTATCCCATCTCCAAAATAAAATTCTAGGGCACTTTGGCTCCTATAAATCTCGTTGAATTGCCACCCTAATGACATACCACATAGATATCATCTGACAACAGACATTTGAAGCCTTATTCGAAACTTTCAATTGAAGCTATGCACGTTTTTTTTTAAAAATGGGGAGACTGACTGCGCCTAATGGTTTGTTCCACTGAATAGTCTGAGAGGCAGCAGTTGGACCGACAAACTTTACTGAATTTATCAACAGCTGTTTCTTTTCTCTCTGGTTTTCTCTCTACTGTAGCAGCACAGTTAACCACTTTAGCCAGAAATGCCAAGAATTTATAATTTACCTTACAAAAACAATACTCATTATGCTTCATACTTGATCAATTCTCCTTTATGTCTTAAATCCTTTCTTCCTCATCACCCTTAGCAATTTGCACTGTTACTTTTTCTTGCCCATGTTTTACCTCTTTAACATATTGCCTCCAAGGCAAAACTAAAGCGTTTACAGTTTTGTGGCTCAAAGAAAATAAGTAGGGTTCTTATTTTATAGTTGGTAAAACAATGTTCTCCTCTGAGTTTTGTTTCATTATTGTTTAAAATATGTAGAAGGTCTTAGAACTAGCACATTCACTTAAAGGTTCCATGCTATGCAAAATACACTTTTTCATTGTTCTCCAATGAAAATGTGCCCCCAGCCTGTTCATAGACATACCCCCGCCCCGTTAATGAAAAAAGTGCATCCTCTCATTGTCTTGCTCCCTCCACTTTTCTAAATGTGTGTGCCCTTTTCCCAACAGTCATATTTTCCCACCTTAAAAAGTTCAAAGGCAAGCAGCCACACCTCCAGCTGGGTGACACTGGGTGCTAATACCACCCCCTAATGCCCTGGTGTGTCTACCCCATAGTCATCATATCACCAAGGGACTCCAGTAGACAAGATGCCTAAGATACGGGCAAAGCACGCCAATTGCTCTGTTGTTGGCTGCAGGAACGAACACAAAAGTCTTCATATACTCCCAACAGCTGACCCAGTGAAGACCCAGTGGATATATTTTATTGTTGATGGAAATGTCCCCACACCACTTAGTAAAGTGTTATGTGTGCGCTAACCATTTTACTTCAGACTGCTTCCTCAATGGGGGCCAATACAAAGCCGGATTCGCCTCAATACTGAAACTCAAGGATGGATCAGTACCGACTGTCCGTAATCCAACTTCAGTTTCGGGAGCGGTAAGTTTTGGCATGATTAGGTTGCCAGTTTAACTTAGTGTTACTAACACAGCCAATATGGGTAGCATTTATTGTAGGCAAAGTTGCTGGAATGTATGTCATTGAGGATCAGTCAATAGGTTTGGTAACCATACTCGGTGCTTTTAGAGCATGTAGTCACATAAATCGAACTGTGTTGTCATATTGGCTTATAGTTATGGGCAAAGCGTGAGGCAGGAGGGGAAGGACCCATCTGTAATGATAATTGTGTTGTGTTGATATAATTACGAACTAAGTCTATTACTGGTGACCATGTCTTCTCCTTCTTCTTGGTATTTTATGGCGGTTGACAAACAACGCTTTCGTGCATTACCGCCACCAACTGGTATGGACTGTGGATCAGGATTTATTGTTTTCATAACAAGAAAATTTAACCAAAAAATCATATTCTCTTTAGCATTTTGGTCGTCTTGAACTATTGAAACAAAAATCTACAACACTTGTCCACAGAATTTAATTGCAAATGATCTTGTACAAGTAAACACATTCAGGCAGCCATTGCATATACCAAGCGCTCACTGTAAATACAGGGTCTAGCCACATCAACTTCCTTAGAGGGACGTGACCAGCTACAGCTTATGAGCATTTTAAACACTGAAACAGCATGTTCAGAAGAAGGCTGAAACAGAAACAGAGGGGTACATGGGAATGACTGGGTGCATGATCCCAGTGGTGTTTTAAGCAAGACACTTCACAGGCATGTTTTGGCTACTTCTGAGACCTACTAACACTGTCAAAAAGGTGCATAATACGAGACCTTTGTAATAATGTAGTGCAGGTCAGGTATTATTGTAAATATTTTCTTATTTTCAAAAAAACCCTATTAAGAATTACAAAATGAACAAAGAATTGATCCTGTTATAACAGCTATTTTCTGGGTAATCAAACACTTACTCCTCTTGCCTTGAGCTCAGTTGTTTACAACAAACACCTGGGCGCACATAAACACTGTGATATGTTTTAAGTTGATCACTTATACACCTTCCTGCAACAATACTTATTAGTGTGCCAAAACCTTCACTCAAAATTGTCCCCAAAAACGTACTTATGTTTGAGATGTTTAAACAAACAAGTTTAGTCAATTTGTATTCTGTATAATTTTAGGCTTTCGTGACTGTTTCATAAGCTGTTCTTGTTGTGTATAAGCGTATGTGTACCAGAGTACTAGAGTAACATTAACCAATAGGACTTTCACCCAACAGATGAACCTCCCCACTCTTAAAAACATTTATTACTTAAAACAACTTTAAGTGATAGCATTCATTTAAGTTATGATATAACCCAAGGTTTGTTCTTGCTCACAATGTAGTAACCTTGTGCTCTTTCTTTTGTCTAAGAATTTGTTCTTTCGAAAATTAATTGCCATAATGAATGCATAAACTGTCACTGCTCTCTGTGTCATCTTTAAGAGCACTGCTGGCAGCCTTCATAAAATTTTGCCTGCTGGTTTAAATGTAAGACATGTAGCCTCCCAGACAGATCCCCCAGTGAGGAAATCAGTCAGCACACAGCTATCCATGCAACCTTCCTGCAGAAGTAAAGGTTTGTAGTTTTGCAATAAAATTTGTGCTCATTCATATTGCTACTGTGTCTACAGCTAATATGATTACTAATTTCTCTGTCTGTGCTTTGAAGCTACCCAGGTGAAAGTGTCCAGCACAGATTGTGGCGTTTGCACCCTCACCTTCCCCTTGGATGGCCCATTACTGTTACTACGACCAACACTAGTAAAGAGACCATCAAAGAGACCTCAACTTAGCCCTACAGAAGAGGAGAAAGGTCCTCCAGAATGCAGCTTATCTACAGTGGTACATGAACCAGAGAGTTTAACATAGCTCTGTGGACTGTATTGCTGTCCTTGATTAACAGCAGTGTCTCTTTTTCAGCAAAACCTCCTCTTGGAGAGAGGTACATGTGTCTCAATATCCCTGCATCGGCAGAACAAACAAAGTATGCAAAAAAAAAAGATCACGTCAAAGACAACTGCTTTTATCCCCTCAAGCAGGACACAAACCCTTCAGCTGTTTAATAACTGATAGCATAACTAAATACCTCTAAGTAATTACTTCTCCTGTTAAGTTTTGCTTTACAAAGGGAAGTGTGTTTGATGTCTGCCTGGCTAAATGTCAGAGTATCTTTTTGTTCTTTTTGTTTTCAGTTCCTCTTCTACAAGTTAGCCGATGTACAGTACAAATGATGCAGTAAAATTTTGACAGTAGGGCTCAGTTTCAGCTCCACAAGTGACTCTTCTATAGTATCAAGTTGATAAATTTACTGTGTTTCATGTCAGCACTGATGAAAAGGTGAACCTAAAAGTAACAAGAGACTTGATTTCAATGTTGCTTTAGTGTGGATCAACAGGTTGTATGTCAGAATGTTGGCTGCATGAAAACTGTTTCTTCACTGTCAAACTGTCACCAGTAACAGTTATTGTGGATCCTGCAAAAGTGGATCCTGTCATGTAAGTTCCATTATATTTTGGTTGTTTTTTTTTTTTTTTTAAAGCAAAATCTAAAATACACGGACATGTTCAGTAAATGTATTGTAATAAAAATAAAAAGTGAATTCATTAAGATTCCCCTAATCAATTATTATGGCACGTGTTGTATTTTATGATGTGTAGTGATTTGTTATGTTCAAAAATGAACAGTTTTCTAAAAAAAATTTAATGTCATAAAACAGTTCTGTTTTACCTATTATGTGCTGTAATTTCTACATAAAGACCTACAGAAAATGTTGTTACAATTAATGAATCTAAATCACAGGGATTTCTTAAGGCCATTGATTCGGATTTGTTTAGAAGTGTGTGGCCGGCAAGACTACTGGGATGATAATGAAACAGGAAGGCATTGACTTGTTAAAAAAAAAAAATAGCATGATTTCAGAGTAATGTGGAACTGGGAGGATGACACCATCCTTACTAGATTGAGTCATGGACATATAATATAATTGAAAAAAATTTGGATCAATTTAAAGTGTTTCAAATGGATTTAGCACATTTTTTTTATGTTACCTGACAAGCTTTCTTTTTAATCGGCAATCTCATTTTGCCTGTCAGAAAAGCTAAATCCACACCTTTATGACTTTAAGAACAAAATCTTTGTTTCTCTTTGTTACACTCAAGTTACAAGAGATACAAACTGACACAAAATGTGGCAAAAGCACTACTACCATATATTGCCCTTGAGCAAGATACCAAACCCCAGCTGCTCCAATGAAACTGCTAGATGTTCAATAATGGAGGATTTAGTCACTTTGTCCACAAAACACACTGCTCCTTTAACTAACTCCCCTAGGTCGTAGTAAAAACCTAACTTGTTTACCTTGTTATGTATGTAAATGTTTAAATTGTATTTGTTTATGGAGGGATTTCAGTTCCTTAACTTAAGGTTATACCACAATGTACAATCACACTTCTACAAAAAGAAGACAGAGAAAGAGAGGATGGTTGCACCACAGAAAGTCTACTAAAGCCACAAGGATTAAAAACCCATTGTCAGATATAAAGTACAGGATTGCTGTGGGTTCATTTTCACTATCAGAAATTTAGGAACATATTAGTCAAAATGCCACCACATACATTACTCTGGCTTTACAGACTCACTCTTATTGCTAAACTTGGAATTTTACAATAAAATACAACAGAATTCGTCCTTTTTAAATGTTTTACTTAAGAGAAAAACATAGAAACTTTAAGACCAAATTGTTAACAGCCTCTGTGAGGCAACTTTAGGGATCTTTAATTGTTAATTCAGATATTTCCAGAAACTTCTCCTTGAAGTGAAAATCTGCTCCCACTTCCTCATATGTACTTTAATTTGTTCAAAGTTCATCCAAAGGGATGTGATTCTGTGTACACAGCACTTTCACAAGTCTATAGTGGTTATTAAAAACCGGGCTGCATAAATTGTGATATTTTCTTCCTATTTTTAGTTTCTGTGTTGGTGACAGAGGTATGAAATAAAGTTAAAACAAGTTTAGGAAATTTGCTTAAATTGTTCTGAAATTTAATTTCATGTGTTCACAAACATTTGCTGCTTGTTGCAGATAGATAGACATTAATTCAACTGACCTGGTACTCCTGCCTGCAACCATGGAGAGATGTCTGTCCCTTCTCCATGTGGCTCCAGTTTGGTTGTGTTAATGGGGGCCAACAGTTTGACAACTTCACCCATCACCTGTTGATTACAGATACAGCTAAGAGCTCCTCAGCTTATCACACTGTCTGATATAATCCAGCACATATTTTAGCATTATTTAAAAATAAACTTAAGATGCAATATATTATTTTTACATTACATGGCCCCTACAAATTCAGACACCAGGCTAGAAGGCCCATAGTAAACATTGTGTCATTTTTTTTCCTTTTCAGTTTGATTGTTTAGCTCATAGAAGACTAACAGAGATGAAACGGGAAGTTCAATGTTGGAACTAGTTAAAAATGTACAATTAAGGAAGCAATAGTCTAATGTGAGTAAGAGAGTAGATGTAGGAACGGGTAATAGTTAACATCACCTTGCAGAATCTGTGTTTCACAAAATTCAGGCTTTCAAGCCTAAATAAATACTGATAATTGTGTGAAAGTTGTGTTTTCAGTCCTACCTTTCGTGCTGCATCACTGCCATTTAATTGTAAAGCCAGCGGAGTAAAAGTCCCTGAGTCTGATTCCATGACCAGGTCAAAGTTAGATATGTTCACCTGGGTGGGTAAAGGAAGCAGAGAGGGGAAGGAGGCACAAACAGATAGAAGAGGTGAAAGGCCAACAGAGATCAAGAGAAAGCATGGACACAAAAATATCCTACGCCAGGTTTGAATCATTTGAAACCATACAAGCCTCAAACTTCAGTGGACATGGTGGGCCCCCTTACTAATTTTCATGAGGCTTTAGGAGGTAAAGCACAGCTTACACTTTCTGACCATACACCCAATCAACCACTGGGAGTTACTAGTAGAGCCATTAAACTATTTTAACTTCTAATAGTATATCAAATGTAAGAACTGGACAGTCTACTGGGGACAAGTTTTGGTACACAAGTGATGTAAACAGGTAAAGAAAATGTTCTTTTTATGGCTCAAAAATGCACTAAACCAGTATCTCTGCTCATGAGTGTGGTGTTTTGTATAAGGATCAAAGTCTGGTTGGCATACAAAGCCCTACAGAAGCTAACTCACCAACTTACTTCCCTGGTAGTACATGTCTACACTCATTACTTCTATACTTCCGTATGTGGTCCAACCCTCTGCTTCTTAGTTACATGAACATGAACTGTACATAAATGGTATTTGCAGTTAGTTGACAGTACCTTGTGTAGATTATAGTATTGCTGCGCTCCAACTCCACCCTGCTCTTCAGCTGTCCACAGCACTGTTCGTAGGGTCCTCCTTGGACGCAAACCTGGAAACAAATTAAGACTGGAAGTAACACACTAAACAACAATAGAGAGTATTGTCATTTTGTGTGTTAATTACGTATTCAGTTCAAATCAACTAATGAAACAATTACGATGTACATAAAGTGACGGGAATGCTGTAGGTTTTTGTTAGAATGTGTCATACACACTGAACTTTTATGATTCCTGACCACAAAATCTGTCATCACTTGACCTGTTGGTCTCTGTTGATCAAACCTGTCCCACTTCAAGCTTATTCAGTTGCATTTTTTGTATGTAAGCACGTTTGTTTCCTAATTATGTGAGCAGTTTTTTCCTCTACACACAGTTGAAGGAAATTCGTGTTCAAAAATCTAAAGAACTGTTTTTAATTATTAAATAATTTGTGCATAAGTTTGGAACGAGATACTGTACCACCCTTTATGGTATTCACTAACTGGCCATTGAGTGTTTATGGGAGCATCAGTATGGAAAATGTTGTTTTCAGCCATTGTTAATGCAGTATTACTATATCATTGCTTTTGTACAATGTTTTACAGGCTGTTGTAGGGTTGAGCTATGTTTAATCATTGATCTAAGTAGGACAAGCAGGCTGATTAAGCTAAAATAAGCAAACCTTTTACTTGTCTTTATTTGTTTATGACATTGTGTAATCTTGCTGATGCATGCATGGCATTTTTTGCATTTCTACAGGATGTAAATGTTTTGTTCAGTGGAGGTTAACCTGTGCAGCACCATACACTGTATTTGCATGTGTCTACACTTTCTACAGTTTGTTTCTATATTACCTAAATCCTTGATGAGTGACAGGACCTCCCAGGAAATCATGGCTCCACCTCCATCATCCATGGCACCCTGGCCTACATCCCAACTGTCCAAATGACCGCTCAGTAAGACTACCTGGCAGATTGGACAGATACAAGTATAAAAACACAGAAATGAGAGATTGAGTTTGGTTAGACATTTTTACTAGATGCATATCCATGGCAAAGTGACTATTGGACATGAGAAGACAGTAAAATGCATCCTATGTACATTTTGTTGGCACATAGCACGCATGCACAATGAGCCTCAACTTTTGCACTTTTTAGTAAAAAATGCTTTTTATCAGAAAGGATAGACACACACATAAAAACAGGAAAACAAAGACAAAAACACACAGTTCCGGTTGATATCCACAGTTCCAGGAATTTTCAGGGGCGTGATTCCTGTCAGTGTGATGCTCTTGACCTGTTGTACCAGGTTACAAAACATTTTCTGGCCTGGACAAGCCCACATTGGACAATGACCCAGGGGCGATGCATTCCATTACAGTCTTATACAAACAATAACACTAATACATTTGGGGAGTCCATTACCTTGTCCAGATTGAATTATCTCACCAGATAACCATGAAATTCTGTACAGACATTTATGGTGCCTTGAGGACAAAGCACCACCAATTGGTTAAACTTTTTACTTTTACATGGAAATATCCCAAAATCTCTCTGATGGATTGCCATGAAATTTGCCAGTTTTTTGGAACCATTTGGAAATTTGGTACAAATACTGATTTCCGTCTTGAGATGAACAATAACTTGTGATCACTTGTTTTTTTCTCAGGTCAAAATGTTGTTTGTTTTATGACTACATAACTCTAATGACATTCCCACCAGCCTCATCTTGTCTTTGTGTTTAGAAAATGGGAAAATTCCCTCAATATCAGCATGTGCCAGTGGTTCTTTGAGTGACATCCTAACATCAGCATGTTAAATAACAGTTTGTCAATTAAAACTTGCTATAAATATACTTATCTGTTAAGAGCTAACAGCACTCATAGTATACTTAATAAGGAGTTAGACATCGTTGTAAATGTGTAGTGTACACACTTAAATGCTTTTAGCATGGAATACTTAGGCTGGAAAACAAGACATGTGTACAGACGTATTACAGACACACGCGGATAGTGTTGTGTACAAGATCCATGAATCACCAAAGTGATTTTGCAACGCCAGAGTTGTCCTCCTCTAAATAATTTTCCAAAGAAGGGTTTATCCCAGATTACATGCACTGGGGATTTTGAATTAAAATTTGAGCTGGGATATGCTCATGAAAACCTCAACCTTTTACTGGTTTAGACCAAAAGCAATGATGACATATCAGGACGTTCATATATCTCTCAATCCAGTGTAAAGTACTCTTTCTGTTCTACTGTAATTTTTACATTGGTTAACCTTAGAGAGAAGACCTGCTGACTTGGAATGATTACATTTCCCTGTTAAATCAACAGAGTATGAAAAAGATGTTTAGATGTGGTTCAGTGACATAAAGTTTTGAAAAGATTGAAACTATTTTTTCAATCAAAACACACTGATGTTAATGATTAATACTCATCTTTATCACTGTCCAACAACATGATTTGTGTTTTAGGCAAAATCATGATCAAAAGGCTTACACACCAGGAGAGTTTAGAGTATAGAGTTTAAAAGTTCAAATTGTTAGTTAAGAGGGGGAAAAAAATCCTATCAACTCACCACTCTCAGATGACTATGACTGGTTCTTAAAGGCTAAAAAGTGGAAATGACTCACTAAACCTCAAATGTAAATTTGTCGTTAACATAACAGCAACCTTAACAGCACACACACAAACACACCAACCACATTTGCTTCTGCCAGCTGGAAAAAAGAGCCACTGAGCCAAAAAAAAATGATGTCAACCATACCATGTGTTTCATTTCCCATTTTTTCTATATGGAGCAACCAAGCACTGGTTCTCAGGAAAATAGAAACAGATTACATCAGTGATGTTCCCCTAATCCAAGTCTTCTGACTGATTTTTTCAGTTAGCTTCTCTTTTTTACACAGATACATCAATGAAACTATTGTTTGGAAAGAATCACAGTGTTTACTTAAATATTACACACTGGGAACTGCTAAAATATACTGGACATAATAATGTGTCTGACTATACTGGACAATGAGGGAGTAAAGACTTACACATGTACATACAGTTCATAGTCACACTCCTGGGAAATCCCCAGTGCAAATACTGTCTTTCTTCACTCGCCAACAAAATATTATATTGTCAGAAATGACATGGTGTACAAGAGCCTCTGTGCAAAAATGAAACACACAAACTTCCTTAACAACAACAACAAACACTTGTACTCCAGACAACTTCCACCTACATGCTGTAGGGTACAGATCATGATTCACAAATGTCATGTTAGGTGTGCCATATATAGAAATGGAAAATTTAAATTCAATCAAGTTAAGTCCAACTTTTTTTCCATATATGCTGCAGTTCTGTTTATTACAGGCTTGACCACTGATCCACTATTTTTTCATCCACTTTTATTCAGTTGACAACTTTGAGTAAACATTACAATATATTGCAATACCAGAGCTCCGGACAGTTTCTTTGAAGGCCTTCCAGTTAAATCTGCCCAACTAGCCAGTACTGTGTACCCACATCTGTTTAAACTAAACTGGGCAACGCGTGTCCTGGTGCTGAGCATGCCTGAGACAACTTTACTGTTCCAGCCCCATTGATTGACAGTTACGTAAGAGGGATTTTTTCAGAAGCACTGCAACAGTTGGACTGGATATTTGTTAAATATAACATTGAGTTGTGTACTTATATTATCTCAAATTTGATAACAATGTTTAAACCTTTGAGAAACCTGTAAGGTAACGTGTTTTGTTTCGTTGTCTGTTGCTACGTTCTGAAGAAACATCAGTCAGTGAGTGAGGAAGGAGGTCAACAGACACGATTAAATGTAACATAAATAAAATTTAAATGCATGAGTCTACAAATATTTCTGTTCAAGTCACACAAGGTAGAATTTGACCTGCAAAGTTGACTTTTTGATTAATTAATTAATTAATTAATTAATTAATTAATTAATTTCATGATCCATCACTATTTAAGTTTGTCAACTTTTTTTTTCAATAATTTGATTAAGAGACCTCTAGCGACAGTTATTGTGCACTTAAATACCCTGATTACCTCTGCAGTTTCATTTAGCTACTTCTTAACAACTGCATTTCTTAAAACCAAGACAAGCTTCAAAAATTGCGAGTAGGTTATTTACTAATGTATTTTTTGTCGTAGAAAAGAAGGACAAATTCTTTTAAGTTATGTCATCCACAGGCTTTTCAGTCATCTAACTTTGTTAAAATAACCCACCGACTTCCAGACAAGGGAAGCAGAAGTAAAATGATACTAACTCATTTTACATTCACTCCTGGAATGTTCTGTTCAAATGAACCACTTAGTCCAATTTAAATTCAATAAAAACTGTGTTTATAATACACAACACACTATTTCTTTTTCTTACTGTAAAATGTATTATTGTGCATGTCAAATGTAGCAAATAACTTATCAAATGCTAATTGGATTAGTTGTCTCATAAAATATCCAACTAAAAAGCGAGATGAAAAAGGGAGTGCCACTGTCTGGGAATGTTTTTGTTTCTTACTTTAGGGCACAGGGCTTCCCTGTGAGATGCATCCTACTCCCTCCATGATAAGCAGTGTAACTGCACGCATTTGGAAATTTTTGCAGCTACATCATATCTGTTTATCAGGTTCTTCCTGCTAAACATGTCTGTAACCTTATAACGTACTAACGACCTGTGTCTGACATTGTGTGACACTGCACTGCATAGTGTAAGCACAGTCAAGTAATGCTTATTATGCTTTGACTATAACTATGCTTTGCAGTAATATGCTTCTGATGCAGGGCATAATTTGCCATCTTGTGCTATTCTATTATGGAGGAATTAAAAAGTGGTTGTAAGGGGTTGTGTGTTTATGTCTATGTGTTCTCCCTGTGACAGACTAAATACCTGTCAAGGATGCACGAAACCCTTTGCACAATGCATGCTGGAATCAGATAATTTTATCATATTTACAGGTCAGTGTTTCTGCTGAGCAACACAGCCCATCCCTTTTCATTCTAAGACTTCATGCGCAGTATACCAGATGTACTTTGGTACACTGCACAAAGTTTAAAAATAAAAAACAAATATTAAGAATATTAAGAACGATTTTAGGTTTTAGTGTTGCAGGACAGCAAAATGTTTCCAAAAAGCAGATAGAAATCATCTTTCTCCATGTTTATATTGACATGTTTTTTTTAAATCAACCCTGCTCGTACCATAAAAGGGTATGCTAATTTCAGCAAGCCTATAATTTCAGTTAAGTTGTTTACACTCACAAAAAGAAAGAATGCAGTGACCTGTAAGAAATGCAGTAAGGTCTTTCTTTTTTCTAGTTTGCATAAAATCTCGATACAGTCAGAGGTGGAGAAGTTTTGGAAATAGAGAGACTTTTCAAAAGAAGTTAAAAAAATTGAATTACTATGAAAAACTGCAGTCTTTTCAAAACACATCTACACAAATGATCAAAAGCCGAATTGTTTGCTTACACAAGTTGTGTTCCAAGGAAGGCCTATTTTATTTTAACTGACATAAACATCAGCAGCATTTCCAACTTAGATGGGCTTCAGCCCTTCTGTGGAAAGATTAAATCACACACACACCAGCAAAATGAAGCCAAACTAAATAGCTAGGGAATATCTGCAGTGATTATTCATTCCTCACCCTATCAAACCAAATAAAAAGACTGAGAAGAAGACTTACTGAAAACAGATGCAAGAACACGGTAATAGAGCCTTTCTTTATCAATCAATCAATCAATCAATCAATTGTAAATATATGCAATGATTTAACGCTTAATAACAATAGTGCAGAGTGTGAATTCATATCCATTCATATCCATTCATATCTATTCATATCAATTTATATCATTCATATCCAAATATAAGGTGCCTCATGAACTAACAGTAAGCATACATGAGCAGTGGAGCCTGACATTAGAATAAGAATGTAGAGCTGACACAGGGGAAAAAGTGCAGAGATGGTGTGACGGTCAGAGAGAGTCAAAACAGTTCAAGTATGCGATTGGAA
>JAPZDY010000025.1:15437633-15447678 GCA_029783645.1 Ctenochaetus hawaiiensis
TATCTTCTCCTATTGCTTCATTAAAGAACACACAGGATTTGGCTCACACATAGAAACTTTTTTGAGGATAGATTGGGCTTCAAATCCAACACAATCAATCAATCAATCAATCAATCAAGCTTCAAAAAAAGGTCGCCTGCCTCCTTTTCTCCCCTCTGGTGGTCAGTCTGACTACCAGGGGCACAAAGTGTTTGCTGGGCGACCAGGGGCACAAAGCCCAGCAGCAAAATTGATTTTTTCTGAAATTCTGAAAATTCTTTAGGACAAAGCAAAGGATCTCTCTTGCCTCTAGATGACAAGAAAAGAAAGGATGAGATTACTAACAGATAAACAAGTTTGACTGGTGGGTGTCTGATGAGAGTACAGGTTCTACCTGCTCAGGGTGTTGCCAGCCTTTTATCTCTGCAACTGTGTTGAAGGAGTCAACATCCGGCAGAGTCTTGGCTTCCATTGTGAGTCTGACCACGATCCTCTGCCCCCTCTGTGCCATACGCCACATCAGCTCAGCATCCTCCACAGTAATGCAGGCTGTAGGGATGCGCTTCACTCCATCTTGGTAGTCCTGCCAACCTGTGTGGGGACTACCAAAAAAAAAAAAACAGCAAAGACAGAGACACATGAATCTTCTGAATAAACCCTCATTATACCTGTTGAGTTGAGAATCAAATGGCAGACACAGAGGCTGCCCAGCAGTACCTAAATGTAATTTTCATAAATTTTCTAAATATATAAACTTGTAGATAGATACCTATTAATAGAGAATGGTGTAACAGATCGAATAAGTGTGGCCACAGCTCCCACTTTGGCTGCCTCAGAGGCTCCAGAGCTGCGGTAATTCACTGTCACCCCGTAGCTGACAAATGGCTGATTAAAGACGACGATCTTCCCAACAGTCTCGTTTGCTCTATGCTTAAGTTCATCAAAAGACTTAACCACCAACACCTCTGCCTCGATGCCTTGAGAGATAAGAGTGAGACAGTGAGGAGTAAAAGGGAAGTGAATGACAGACGATAGACATGATTATTCAGTACCAGGTCTTTACCTTCAGGTGGTGTCCCGACACTGCTACCTAGTCCCAGAATAGCCAGTCTTTTAGCTCTTGGCAAAATCATTTCTGCACTCTCGTTCCCTCTCACCCAGTGTGGGATTTTGACTGGCTCTGTAGAAAGGGGTTGAAACAAAACTAATGTGACATTCAGCAGAGGAGACAACATTGTTAAAAGAGACCTCAAATTTATGAAAATGATGTCTTCTCACTACATCCAGCAAGAAAAATAAAAAGGCATATTCACCTAGATGTACATCTAACCCATCCTGTGTCATTGCTTTGTACATGTAGTTGATGGCTTTCTCCAGGTTGTCTGAGCCACTGACACGGTTCCCTATTGTGTCAGTGAAGTCAGAAAGCCGTCTGTACGAGCGGTTCTGAGCAGCTCCAAACACAGCAAGGTCAATAATCTTTTTGGCAACATCAGCATAGCCTGCTATCTCTGCAGCTATATCTGAGCCTGGATTTACACACAAACATACAAAAATGATAGTCTTTTTTTCCCCTTTGTTTTTGGTCAAAAGTATCTTTAAATCATTCAAAATGCGTTTCAGCAAGTAAGGAAAGCATCTTTGTCAGTTGAGTATTCTGCTATTTTTTTTATTTGGACACATTTCAACAATCCACTAGATCAAGGAAGCAATAAAAACTTACAGTGACTTCCTTAAACAGTTTAAATCTGCAGCAATTAAAGTGTGTATAATCACTTAATCTATGTTTGAGATCATTTTTCAATAAATGGGCCGGTATGTTGACATTTTCTAATATTTCCCATAATGTGGAAGCAAGAAACAGTATAGGTCTTAAGCACTCGTGTCAACACTGGATTGTTGTACCACTCCAATATCCTAAGGCCCAATCACACCCTAAGTCCTCCCACACAAATATGTTTCAACATGTTAATCTTAAATAAAAGACACAATTATGGCAACTCTGATCCCCATATCCAGGCCTCTGTTCTTTTCTACATGTTCTGGCTGTATTGAGTTATGGGTTACCATTCCTTGCAGTATCAGTGGACACAGCCCTGGCTGCAGCCAACAAACTCATGTAGGAGGTGGGGTCAGGATGACAGTCACCCAGAGATGACAGCATGGCAAAAAACAACAAGAGGGGGAGGAGGAAGTACAGAGCACCTCTCTGAGCCATCTGCAGACAGAGGAGACATCAATGTGATCACATGTGATGCGGAGGTCGCTGGATTAAAAGCTGACTAATTAACATCTAAAAGGGAAGTTCTAAGTAACTACCAGCACATCACTGGTCTGACATTACCAAGTAAATGGTAATTTGTTCATTTTGTTTATTGTGTTGGGTTTTGTCAATTATAGATTAGCCAAAGTGCATTATAGACTGGAGATCAACAATAACTAACACTAACTTAATCCCTAGAGCACCAAAAATTTAATGCCGTATAACCCCACAGAAATGGCTTCAAGTTATGAAACACTGTAACGTTAGAGCTACATTACTAATAGCTAGTTTTTGGGCCTTACTTTAACATGCCGAAGACACTGAGAGCAGAGTAACGTAACATTACAGCTACTTTACTGTAACGTCAGACCTTATGTTAGTCATTGAGCTATGATCATAATTATGCAGTAATAACAGAGACAAATTCACAGGGCTTCAACTTTATGCAACGACCAAACGTTGAGCTTGACGAATAAGACGTTAGTACAGAAAAAACTGATGATAAAGAGAAACTTTACAGCTGACAGAAGTTATCTTGACTAATAATTAGCATTCAACTTGATTTTTAACCACCATAACACCAGCACGAACTCTTCAGGCAAAGCTAGTGTCTTTATCGTCGTTAAAGTTAGCATACTTACACTTCACACAGAAATACACCTCCTCAACTCTAGTAAAGACGCTAAAATATAAATACAGATGAACATAAACACAACATCCGTGCTCGTGAGTCGAACGTGGCTGACGAAAGCAAACTTCCGTTCCATCTGTTTTCATAATAAAAGCGTAGTCTCTGCAAATCTATAGCAGTTAAACACAGCATAAACACTTACCACATAAATTTATCAGGGAAAAGAAGAAAACTGCAACAGATGTTAATTTCAACAGGCTAACAATTCAAAGATGCAACTGCGAATACTGCATCAAGTTTTATATAGTAAAACTGCGTTATCGATCTGTTTAAATTACTCATAGGGAAGATACAAGGTCCAGCAATTTGCCAAAATATACAAAGATTTAGGCCAAGGCAGTTAAGAGACAATGTTGACAGATCTTCAAAGCCAGATATTGTAACTGACATTGACCGTTCAACATTGATCTGTTTTTAAAATAAAGAATACTACTCAGCTTTTGTTAAACTGAAAACTTTTATTTTGTACCTAAACTGGAATCCAAAACAAAGACCCAAATGTAATCCTGGCATAAATGACATTCTAAACAGTGAGCTTTTGTCTTACTTCATTGAAAAACTCACATTTTTGATGGAAGGTAATGCTTAGTATTCTGTGAAGACATAGAAAAGAAGAGGGAAAACACTTCTCTGCCCATATCCTAATCTGTGTTTTTCTTCCCTTATCTTTCTCTTGCAAATGCTCTGCGTTCCTCTGCAGTCATTAGCATTCACTGTAAATGTCCCAACCTGTGGGAAGGATTGGATTAATGTTTACTTGTGTTTTTCCTACACTTGAGTATGTAACTGTGCTTATAAAATACTGTAAATTCATATACAGGAGTTTAACTTCCTTTTCTTTTAGTCGTTTGCTTTTACATAAAGTAATAAAACATTCATTACCTTCCTGTATTTCACTAACCTCTTTTTTTCACCCTTTCCTCTGCCATTTGTGTTTTCCTCCCTGCATCACCAGATTCGGGAAAACATCTGACCATTTGGCCCCATTCAAATGCTGCTGGGTTGGTTTAACGCAGTGGTTTAAAACCTTTTTTTTGTCTTTTTTTTGGCACCTATATTTTTTAGAGGATGTTTCTTAAACTGGAAGGAAATGTTTTTCTGTGCCACTGTGCAACAACTGGAACAAAAGCTACAACTAAGTGCTTTTACCTGCAGCTGACCTTTCAGTATGGACATATTTAACAAACAACAACCAATTCCTCATAACTACCCTCCAAGTGTCTAGTCAGAGCTTTCATCTACTGACACTGTACATTTCTGTAAAATGATTAGAGGATTTTCTTGTGAATATTGTCTTGTCTCTTTTTTCACACAGTTAATATACAACACTGAAAACAAAACACAGGCTTATGACAACACAAAAGTTCCAAAATACTGAGTAGGAACATATAATTATTGCCTCAGTGAACAATAAGGACACAAAGTTTGTGTAAGAGAAGGACAGACCGGGGGAGTGAAACAGGAACAAGGTCAATAAAAGGGCAGTGTGGTTGGACATTAGCAAACATGCTGCTGAGTGAATACATCTGTCTTGTTGTGCAGTCTGTGGATGTGTGCGAGAGTGAAGGACTGTATGCTCTTGTATTCAGACCAATCCCAAAAGCATAAAAACAACAATCAGCCAGCTTTAGAATAGCATTAAAGCCAAGTTTTTTATTCAGTAGTGAACCTCATAAGATACACCGTTTCAGCAACACATCTTTTAGGTCACCTTGTGTGCTTATGTCAACATTTTTGGTTTGTCCTCTCCATTGCGTAGGCATTTATTTGCTAAGATCAAGGCTTCGGTCAATTCATATTCAACTTTAGCTGAAAAAACTTAGAGCTGCAATATATTTACAAAGAACTCATTTTCAGTATGAACTGTATTCAAATAAAAAAAAAAATCAAAAAAGCAAGGCAACTGATAATGAAATTGAAAATGAATTGAACCAAAGTTTGTCAAACCAACTTAAGAAAAAAAAAATCAATATAAAACAAACTGAGCAGAAGGCACATAGAGGCTACAACCATGAGTAAATACTGACAATAGAAATATATCACTGACATATTACCTGAAATATAGAATGAGCAAGTATAAATTAATACACATAAATTATAGCATCAGCAACACTTTATAAACTTACAGTGATCCTAGTAGAAGAGAAAAGTATGCCATTACCTGGATTGCCAGCCAAGTGCTAACCCATTGTCTTAAACGCTCCATTAGTATGGTTTATGTCAGTCTTTTCTCTGACATTTCTGTTGGTATGCACACCCCCCAAAAAAACTATCACAGTTGTGGTTCTGCCTTGCTCGAAGGTCAAAACATGACATTAATCCTGTAAGAGCACTGTAAATAAGCCTATTCAATGTATTGTGCCCAACAAATATTGCGTTATCAACAATAAGTCACAGTGGGTTAGTGATAAGATTGTCCTGTTTATTTCAGCTGAAGCGAATAGGTAGTTTGCATTTGCATTCAGATAAAATAGAATAGCTTTAAAATTAAAATGGTCATTTTTGTTAAGGCAAAGAAAATTATATAATGTAAACTGTAATAAGTAGCCTGAACTAAAGGACAAAAGAGAAATAAATGTTGCCTCACACACCAACTTTCTGTATGTTACATCGCTTCATGAAGGGGATCCAACTCTTAATAGACAGATAAACTGTGGCTACAAATATTGCAACAGATAGAGGCAGTAACCTTTGACACAGAACAAGCTCAAAGCACACAAAAACAGCCATTTTAAATCCTATATGAAAATGCCTATACCAATGTCATGTTTAAATGTGACATCAAACTTAAAGTCAAAGCATAAAAATAAGACAATCTGAAATCAACTGATCCAATTCATTTTGATGACCAAAGTTGGTTTAAAAAATATCTTACCTATACGTAAAGTTTGTGAAGTCACAAACAGAGCAGCTTCAACACATTTGGCCCTTTTCACTATGAGGCTGTTGTGAAAAGTATTGTTCTTTGACACACAGAAAGCAGTACATAGCTGGCTAAGATCAATTGAAGACTAAACATATAGCAAATTTCTAATATTTTTACTGATATATCTATAAATATATATATTTTTATCAGGGTTTATACAAATAAAAAGAATGTGCTATTAAAGGTGAAAACCACCCTGGTGTTGTGGTTGAGTCCTTAATGAAGCTCTTTCTAAAAGGTCCTATGTGTCTTTGGTTGGCTGGCTGAGGTAAAGACAAATAATGAAAAACGCTTGTTTAAAAACCTGACATGCCAACACTCAGGGTAGCTTTGTGACAAATTAAAAATAATTTGTAAAAAATGGAAGTCCTGGTCTGGATTTATCAATCTTGTTTCCTTGCGCTTAAGTGATTGATTGCATTTTTAGCTCTCCAACCTTATATAAACAAGCAATGACTCTTAAAAAAATGTAAGAAACACTTAATGCTGCCACTGTCCCTTTAAGTTCAAAGCTGCTATTGTAGCTGTATACAGCTGACAGTCAGAAAGGAATGTGCTGTGGCTGTCATCAGAAAATGTTGGTCACTTCTACAGTTTCTGAATTATAGTCATTAGCCCTGGCTCGACCTTAGTAATCCTGTCCCAATTGTTTACTGCACTCAACACCAAATAGAGTAGTCCTGAAGATATTACTAAAGTTGGACAGCTTCTACTTAAGGCTACAACTGTATGAATACAATCAAAATACAGAAATCTCATTTTCAAAAGATGGCTTATAAAAGTATTATGTCTAAACATCACAACACATTGAAAAAGCTATTAAAATAACTTTCCAAAAGACAAATAAAGCACATTTATATTTGGTCAGTTCAGTAAGTTTCAAATATTGATAAGAAAACAACCAAAATATGTACCTACAGAGTATCAAAATCTCTCACACCAATACTGGACAGCACATGAAAAAAACCATAACAAAAAAAAAATCTTCAATTCAGCAAAGAAAGCGTAAAAAGAATGAAATGTAACAATAGAAGAGGTCAACAAAGACTGACCTCAAACAAACAAAATAAATTTCCATTTTTGTAGGCCTTTTGTAATACCAATTCCAAATGTGGTACCGTTTCTATTAACAGCATTCACAATGTGTTAAGGCTATTAAGATGTGTCTGTGATCTTTCTCATTTATGCTAAGCTGGGCTGGGACAGTTCAGAACCATCAATCTGTCTATAACACAGAACAAAGTCCAGCCCAGTGTGGTTTAGCTTTGGAGTAGTAAAGTGGGTTTGAAGGCACACAGAAAGTTGTTTACTTTACGGGACTAGAACAGTTGTGATCAACTGTGATACTCTAGAAAATATTCCTCTTAAAATTAAGGATGTGTTATGTGTAACACCCTCTGTAGAATGGAATGGTATGAATGTATTTTAATAGTCTCATTTGTTCTCTTGTAACCTCTTCTTCACAAACACTGAACATATATGAACAAGTGACAGAGTAGCAAAGGAAGAGGGTAGGAATGATTTAAAAATATGTAAGGAGCACTGGGAAAAACAGAGGTGCTAGATTTCAAACTTCAAACTCAAAGGGGAACCATCTCTAGTTGTTCATAGATCCATTCTTAGTCCTGATTTGGGAGGACATGGATTCCATGTAAAGTCCCTGTCAGTTCAGGCATAGAACTCCTTGGTAGGTGCTTTGTGATAGGCTGTTGTAGTATTTTTGGTGTCTCCCAGGTCATAGCTACCTTCATCCTTTTTCTTCATGCGATAGGCGAGGAGGAGGAGGAGGAACACTGCACAAAGGAATGCAACCACTCCACATGCTATCACCGCTGGAGAGGGCATAAGGAAAGATTTACATTTATTTTGTGTCCCAAACTCACAAAATCAACAGATATGTTAAAAGTAAGTACGGCCTGGTGGAAATTTATCCTTACCTGCCAGCACCTCCGTCCTCTCCAACAGGTTCTCAGAGGTCACCTCTTTGGGAGCCTCTGCCTCATAGATTCTGCTGCCTCTGCCATCTACAGCCACAATTTCATTTTCAACACCTTTTGTATTAATTTTATCCACAGCAACTTTGGGTGTTGTGATGTCCCACAGATCAAGACTGTTGTCCTCTTCTGTGTCCTCAGTTGTACTGATGTCTTTATCGGAGATAGTTTCAGTAGTTCCACTGGGAGGCATGTTGGTGGAACTAAGAATGGTACTCTGTGGGAACCAGTCAGCTGTTGGGCTGCTACCTGTCACCTGGAAGAATATAAGCATTGGTTAAACTCTAAGTTCTTTAAGTCTCACCTCATCATATCCAAATGCAAATAAAAGATATATTCTCATGAGGGCTTTATAGAAGATGTTAAACTTAACAGTGCAATTGGATGCATCAGGCCAAGATATTCATTGACAGTATACATATAGAGTACAACACTACGCCACTTTTAACTTTAAGACAAGGACTGTATAGAAGGAAATATTCTACCTTCTCGACCTTGCTGTCCCCATCAGGGAACATGAAAGGAGTTGTCTCTGTGTCCTTCACCGTGGTTTGTGGATCCTGGCTGTCCACTGTTGGGGTTGGTTGGTTGTCAGGAGAGTCTGCTGTTGGCTGCGGTTGACTTGGAACGATTTCTGTGGTCCTGGAGAAGTTGAGGTACCTCAACAGTTTCTCCTCTTGATCTGTCAAGTCGGTGAAAGCTGACACAGAGGAAGCACCATTACTGATTTTGGACCTAATTTTGTAAGTGCTGTCAAAAAAAGAAATCAACAATGCTGGAGATCCATAGTTTCCACTGACTGTGGATCAGCAGTATTGCTGATTTTGATTATGTCAGTTAAACTCAAATATTAGGTGTTTATTTTTGTTTATGATTTGGAAAAAAATCCTACTTCTTTAGATACATTAATTATTTTAAATCCATTGGATTTCCTGAAATGAACTGTCACGTTGCAAAAAATTGGACAAACTTTGCTTAGCTTATTAAAGTGGACATTTTGGAGAAACACGTTTTTTGTAGGAGAGCAATGTAATGTTAAAAAGCGCTCACTGGGTGTGGATTAACCAGTTCCTTAAACATGCAGGATGAAAGCAATCTGTGAGTTAATAACTAAGTGGAATTTTCCTAAACCACATTTGTCTTTATATTGTGATCCCACTCAATGTTCCCAATGAACTAAATGTTTTAACACATTACTCACTGTGGGTTTAAGGGTGACTCATTGATAATAAAGGCAGATAGTGGTCCAACATCTGTGCATTTTGTAATAAAACCTCACCTGGTTAACTCCAAATCACCTCAGGACAAACATCTGCCGCACTGTCTGTGAGTGCTTCTGTGTCTGGATATGCAAGCATGTGTCTACAGTATGTGCATTGCTCATTTTTCTGACGTAACTGAGTGGACAGACAGTAGAGTAGGAAACAATCCCTGAGATGAGTAGAACTCTTCTAAAACTAACTGCATATAAGGACTGTTAAAGTTATAATTTGAAAACTATAGATTTATTTTTTCTGTGTATGTTTTACGTAATAAATACACAGTCTACTTGTGAACCCCCTTATATGTTCTTTCTGAAACTGCTAAAACGGAGAATTGGAAGTTTCAATCAAAATAATTTTCATTAATTTAAAAACAACAAAATTTGTACTTAAAAACAATGACAGTCGTTTTCTTACCATCATCCCCAGATCCAGAGCCTGAACCATCATTTTCACGATCCTCATCATCTATAGGGAGGTCACCTGAGGTTTGCTCTTCTAGATACAGGTCATCTCCAGATACTGAGGGTGACTGGGAGGTGACGAAAAGCTGGAAGAAAGAATAAAAAATTACAGATTATTGTTCAAGCATGAGATAAATACAATAACAGCAGAAAAGGAGACACATAAAGTTCCTTTTTGAAACTTGTTAAATATCTTCACTAATCAAAAACACGTGAACGTCTCTACAGTTTTTGGAGTAAAACATCTCCTCTCATAAGCAATGACCACTGCTGGCGAGCCAGATGTATATATCCATTAGTTTCTGTGAGTTTAACCACAGTGTGTATTGCATCCATACTATAGTACGTACAACAGACGGATGCTGGTTTCTTTCTTGTTCATTTCTTGTGCTGTGGCAGTAATTTGTGATGGTTTACAGAGCCAGACAGAGAGATCTAAGTGTGTGTGTGTGTGTGTGTGTGTGTG
>JAPZDY010000025.1:15447854-15472495 GCA_029783645.1 Ctenochaetus hawaiiensis
GTTTGTGTGTGTGTGTGAGAAGGAGGGAGAGGTTGAGCAGCTTCAAGGATAAAAAGACACGCACGGAAAACAACTGTTTTATATATAGCACTGTAACTCAGGGACGCCTCCCACTGACTCAAACACTTGGGAGTGTGATTAAAACCAAAGCCTTACTTGTCTCCTCATCAGAAGATTAGTCGGACAAAGAAACTAGGCTTTGGCCAAACAGATGAGGTATTTAGACAGATGATGTTATTCAGAAGCTTGATGAAATTTGACTGCATTTTTGTCTAATGCAGAATAAAAAAATGCTGTGATGATGTAAAAGGCAGTTAAAGTAAAACACATTACTAAAAGACAGTAAGCTGATAATGATTCTAAAATTCAAAAAGTGAGGAAAGGCTCAACAGATGCTGGTAGTAAGATAGACACACACACCACATACACATACACAGACATGGATGAATATGGCCCATTGAGACCTGAAGTATGTCTGGTATGTATACTATGCTTCCACTAACACAGGTGGTGAGAGAGGGAGAAAGGAGACTGGAGAAAAGAAAGGAAGGAGAGGCAGGGACAGTGCTGTATGTTTCTCATAAAACAGGTGCTAATGACATAGGAAAAGATGCATCAGGATATGAACCGTTCTAACTTCAAGTGCAATATCTACTTACAATTGAAGAAAGTGAAGTTATAAACCCACTCTCAAAGCATGAGTCCTGTGTCTAAACTTCTTGCCATTCATTTAGCAGTACACCATTGGTCATTTAGGCGAAGATTTAACCAAAATGCAACTAACAAAACCCAAGATCTAATTTTGATGGTAACTGCTTTGATTGACACATTTTTTAGCATGTGAGGGACAAAATGATATTCGAGATATGCATTTGTGTATTTATTCGATAACTGCATATGAATGTACTTCCCCTAATAATTCCAGTGGCTTCATTCTGCATGGACCAGCAAGTGACTTAGCAATGATCAACAGTAGTTCAGGCTCAAGACAACTTTTTAGCTTAATGTTCTTTGTGACTTCGGAGGTGTTTGATTTAAAGTAAAGCTGAGATGTAAGAAAAGAAATCCAAGTGTTATATAAGTCAAAAGTTGTGTTCACATGGAGACTGAGGAGAAAACCGTTAACATCCATTTTCAAAAGACAGCAGTGTCATAATGCCACGGCTGACTAAAACAGCAGAAGGGACTTTCACATTCTTGTTGTCTCCAACCAGGGATTACAAAAGCAGATGCTGTGCTTGTCAAAAAGAAAAACATGGAGAAACTAACTGGAACTGCTGTCAGCATAAAAACATGACTTTATTGGCAACAACTGAAGTTCAATTTGATGGCTGCCTTATATTTATCGTCAAGTTCACAGGTCTAGTTCTGGTTGTTTGATCTCTTGGATAGTTTTGAAAGAGGAGGAAAGTGTGCTGGCACACAATGTACTGCTACTGGATGTACAATGAACTACCGGATAAAGAACTTTATTCCCCTAAAGATCCCAAAAATCAGTTCTCACCAGAACTATTCATTAATCATTTTCTCTCAGTGGAATAATACATTATTTGACTAATGGATTTGACCGTGTCATCAAAATCATGTTGAAAAATTGCAACATACTAAATAAAGTAAAAAAAAAAAAAAATTAGATATCACCTTATTTGTCCACCCCCTTCCCTGCTTCAGAAAATCCAAACGCATATATGTGTTTGGATTTACTGACGCACTTCACTGAGTCACTCAGAGGTTACACACATCTGGAAAACATACATAAATACACAGCTCACACACACACATAGACTGTACATAACCATCTGGTATCTCAGTGCTTTGTCCAAGTGGGGACAATTTCTCTGGAAACAGCCAGGTTGCAGTGATAACACTCTACATGCCATAGAGCTGTACAAGTGTAATATTGAAACTTGGAATCAATAAATCCATATTTTTTGTTTCTGCTGGAATGAAAGTTATTGTAGTTAAACATTTTCCCAATGAGATTGAAGTCAGTGATAATGAGAGAGCAGTTGGGCTGGGAGTGAGCTTGTGTAATAGCCATGAGTACACAGCAGATTTGTCATCACCATCTAGATAACAGCAGCAGTACAAAACACTGTGTATGAGGGCGTGTGTGTTTTACAAAGGCTACAAGCCATAAAATGTCTAACCTCTCCATGTTTAACACGTCAATTTAGATGTAGACAGCAGTTAGAGTCCCCAAAGGCTTCACACAGACTACGCTATTTAACAGTAAAAGAAGCGGTAGCAAATTCAGGATAAATCAATATTTTGTGTTACATCTCTGGTCTGTGCCATACCAACCAGCCACAAAGTGACACATAATCTTTTTTTTTAATATCTATTATCTGTTAATTGAAGTTACCACTTAACACTGATTGTCAAAACAATATGGTCATCAGTGAAGAGGTTTAAAATGTTAAAAGCTCTGTCGTGAAGCAGACAAACATAGGAAAGAGAGTCTCCTCGTCACCATTATGTTGTGAATGCCTCACTGGTATTTCCCAAAATCTGGTTAACTGTGGTCTTACAAAACATTCAGTTCAGGCAGCAAATTTTTGACAATGGAGGGAAAATCCTTCAAGATTAAAAGGCAAACGTAACAAAGTCACAAATGAACCTTAAAAATAACTCAACATCCAGTGAAATGCATTCAGATAACCAATATGTGTACAGTCTTTCCTTACATAGACATCTGTGGTGTGATAAATATGTTGTGACTAATAGTAACAAGTTGAGAGCACATGAAACTTCAAACCAATTATCTACAGCTATGGATGTATAACTATTTTTGTCTCATTTATGGACTATAACTTAATTACAATCCCATTTATTATAATTTGGCCATCCTATCCTGTGTGCTTTGGTTAGACGCAATGTGAAAGTAATCATTAATAAATAATCTGAGTAGATAATGGTAATAGATAATGTGTCAAGCACTTCCTCCTGCCTCTGAAAAACTGCGTGTATCCACAGTTAAACTTGTCTGTACTAGTCCAAAAGGGGGACTCACTATGAGTCATCCATCCAGAAAATGACACAACTACCAACTCACACAGTGTCACGGGCTGAAAGCTTGTTTCAACATTTATCTTTCAATGCGAGCAACATCACTGACTGACTAACCAGTAATTCTACAGTCACCCTCAGAAAATACGCCATAACCCATCACGCCCAGCAATTAAGGACAGGAATCTGAGTATTAGTGGTATGAAGTAAAGGGGAATCAAAACGTGTAGAGCAGAGTATGTCAAACATTACATTATCATTTAAGTACCATTTTAATGTTTTCAGTTTATGATACAAGATTTTCTCAGATTAAAACACCAACCCAGGGTCTGAAGTTGGAAAGAAATTACATAAAAATGAATTATTTTCTCCTCTGTCTGTACAACTCTTTCAATATTTAGGCAGTGTTTACTGCCTTGTCAGTTCCCACTCCAAATATCCAGCAGGACAGTGTCAGGTTTCAGCTCTCTCCCTTTCACATTATAGAGTCCATAAATCATAAATATCATGCATTTTTGGAGAGGTGGAGAAGTTCTGTGGCCTAGCATCTGGGACTTTTACAGTCAGTAAAACATAAAAGCAGGATATTTTTGTTCTTGTGACAATGTATGGAGCTCTGCCGTAGCCTGTCATTTCCAGGTGTTTTTCCTGCCTCAAAAGAGACATACACACACACACACAAACATAAGGAGAGGAGGGCAAAGAGAGTGAGACTGTCCTAATTTGTGGTTTGTCAAGTCAGGCAGCAGGACTTTGTCAGTGAGTTACTATTTGATTTTTTTTTTCTCATACGGATTTGCATTTTGCAAATAATGACATTTCAAAACTTGACCCAAGCTCTGCGTGGGTGAAAAATGCAGGTCGGGACTGGAAGTTTGGGTTTAAATGTCAAAGCTGTGAGCTAAAGGCTGTGCAAGCTATGGCCATGTGTGAACTTGACACCAACTGAATGCCTGAACTTGGCCTGTACATACAGTCTATGGGTGAAAATCAGTAAACCAGCACTGGTCCGCACAATAACGTTTCCTTTATGTAAATACCAGTGCCACCTGGGTAACCGTGCTCTTTTGTCTATGCTTAAAAGAGAGCTGTGCTCATTTTCATGATGGCCATTTTTAGCATGGACTTTACATAAAACGCCCAGGTGGATCAATTAGTGAGAGCGTGCTAACAAAATGAACATAATGAACACGCTCGGAAGGTGAAACATTTTTTGCGAATTAGCGTATTTGAAACCTTTCGCCATTATTTTTTATTATGAACGTGAACGGAAAACTAACAGAAAACAACAGGCAACTGAACGAATCCAAACATTATGTAGAACTGCTTTTTTTAACCGTATTATAACGGCTAATTTATTGTTTATCTTCAAACAAAAGATAGACACAAAGAAAACTGTACCAAGTTAAATGACATTCAGGTGTCATACAATGTTGGCCGCTCAATCTTTTACATAAAACGGCAATAAAAAGCTACTTACTTTTTCACTGATGAAACCAGTCGCCAACCCGACGATGAACAACAACCAGAGATTCCTCATCTCAACTTCCAAAAACGAAACGGCGGTTGTAAGGAATAAATATATTTAAAGTGAGAAAATCGACTTGATGTATACACTTAAGAGCAAAATTACGTCGTTCGGCCTATATCCGACACGTTTTCGCTGGTGTGTTTAGCTACTTTGTTTAGTCTCGGCACTTTAAAGATCTGCTCCTGCTCGTGTCGATGTGTTGAGTTCCTCTGGAAAACTTGTTTAGTTTGGTGGTTTGGACCAGGCGTGCAGCGTGGCCGTGACGTCAGCACGGCATGACGTTCATTCAGAGCGGTTCATCGCTGGAGGCGTTACTATCTCTATAGAAGCACGTTTACATAAACATACACACACGCACACACAAGAGATATGGATAAAAATTTAGGAATGCGAAAGGAAATAGACTGAAAACTATTTGCGGGTGGAAACGTTTTTTTAATGAAAATAATTTATCAGATTAACATTTTGGGGGAGAGTGAATCACTGAATGCAATGCAAGTGATGGACTGTGCAATGTTCATGATGTTGCTGATTTCTATTTGGTAATAAACATACCACTAAAACCAAGCTACGCCACGATTAGAGAAGTTAGAACAACTCTCAAAAATAAGATAATCCGAGTTCTCGAAAGACTGAAGGAACTACGCGGCAGTGTTTTGTTTGAGTCATATTTAATTACTTAAAATTTAGTTTTGAAGATTTTTAAATCCATAGGCCTACTGTTTCTTTTATATACGTTTTATACCTCACATAATGGATTGACAGGGTGTGCTGCCACTTAAGTGTTTTAAGAAGCATCTGCTTGTACATTAAATCTTAAAACTGTGGATATGACTCCCTCTACTGCACAAGAATGGTTACCATCAAGAAGAGGTTCATTTTTTCTTTTAATTTTGAATAAAAATATACTACATCCATCAGAGAAAATGTCACTTGCTGTGCAGTTTTATATAAGTTTTATTTCACAACTTTTCAGTGGAAATAATTGGATCTTTTTCCCACTTTTAATCTTGTTACGTGTCAAACTGTATTGCTGCATTGCTGTATTGCTCCTTGAAATGGTTGTAAAGATTTTTATGTAGGTTCAGCTCAGAAGAAAAAAATCAGATCCACTCTGATTCAAGTTGGTTAAAAAAAAGGGATGCTGTTTTTTTAGGCAATAAGTAGGACACTGGGTTACAACAGTCTGAAGATGAAGGGTTTGGAAAAATACATAGGTTGGGGCAACAACCCAAAGATGTTGGAGTCCCCCCTGGGTCAGAATATCCTTTCTGCTGATAGAAGTGAACTACATGTACTGCTGCAGAACAGCAAGAGGTAAAGTACAAAACTACATAGAGTTTGTAAGTCTTCTTATTATAGAGATTAGGTAGCATCAGGGCTGTAGTGCTTTACTGTATTATGGATATAGGAACTAAGTCTCCATCATCCATACAATTGATGGAGGTTGGCAAGTCAGTAGTCTGGAGAAGCTGCAAGAGTATCTTTGTGGGTAAAGTAATGACATGGTATTTATGGGGGCAGTGGCAAAACACATTTTACCCACCTAATAGAGGCCTACCTAAAGTAATCTATATGCACAATATTTTGATATTTCTATCTCTTTATTTTGCCTTCAGACAACTCTTTCTGACAGTAAATTTTTAAATCGATCTTTCCCAAAACCAACAGACTTCTTTGACAAAAACAGTAACCTAGCTCTTTGTTAGTGGTTTAAATGTAAACTGTAACTGTCCCCATCCAGTGTGGGTAAAACACTGACTATATTTAAGTTCCTTATACATCTTAAGCTTGCGACACTGACCGCAAATCATACCTCAGTATTTTCAGGGTGATCAGCTTAATATATGACGTATATATGTGCATTTTTTGCAAAGCTAAATTTTAAGTTGTAGGTTGAAGCCTCATTTGACACGTCACACAAGAGTCTCACTTCAATAAACCCAAACTATCTGTTTAAAAAATGAGTTCTCACTTGCATAAAATTTAAAATAAAACAGAATGAGAGACTAAATAAGATGAATAAGACTTTAAGACTTTAAACATTCATTTGATTTAAATTTATTTAAATAAAATTAATAGAATCTAGTCCTCCTATGAAATGAGGGAATATACAGCTGCACATAGCGTCAGTACTGTGGTAATTACATTAATCGGGCTATGTGGTTCAGTTATATCACTGCAACTCACCCACACATCCACCCGCTGCTGGAAAAACCAGTGACGACAGCTATGCTCTGTGCCCACATGTTTCTTCCCACATACATGAAGACAGGATATGATCAGATATGCAGACATCTAAATAAGTATCTGGAATATCCCCTACATGGTACATGAAATAAATGATGGAGACTCAGAAGCACACATGGAGTATACAGACATTTAGATGCAGTCTCAACTCTGTTGTAGGCACAGGGAAGTTATACAGTGAGCTGTGTTATAAAATTAAAAAAAAAAATCCCGGCTTTGTAGAGAATTCAGGAGCTCTGATGTGCTAAAACAGTTGTCTTTAAAGTTGCAGAGTCCATATGATATCTCAAACAATGGAAGAAGATCATCTGGTTCCTGCCTTGATGTCTGATGTTTTCAGATTTCTCTTCCAAACGGGAGGGATCTGTTTCACAAGAAATGACAGTTATGGAGTGTTTTTCACCGGTCTTTCATCTGGCATAAATAAATAAAATTATTTTCAATCATTTATAGAAACAATTTAAAATGATAAGCTGTCTCTGTACTTCCACATTCAGTGATGGAAGACTTGTATTACAATGGATGAGGGGCAACAGTAAATGTTATGCTATTGTATTAAACATAGAAATAGAATAGAAAATAGATAGAAAAAAAATTAAAAAGTGTTGAGAGGAAAACATATGCATGTGTGTTTTGTATTACTAGTGGTGCTACTGAAGGCTCCAGATGTCGTCCAAGAAATGACAGCAGTCGCCTCCATATCAGCCCACTGCCCAAGAACATCAAGCCTGTTACCAGCCAGAAAACACGAGGGTCCTGGGAAAAAAACCCCACAAATATGCTTATTTAAACACAAAGAGTGTATAGTATGATAACTTAATTTATTTTAAATTAATTTAAACATATTACTGGTTCAAACTTTAGAGATGGTACAATTATTTTAGCAGATAGTGGTCTGACCTCTTCGAAGGATGATGTCAAATTCATTCCAAAGGCTACTCCAATCAAACCAAATAAGGTAAGGGAGAAGGAACCCATCGTCAGCTGCAGATTCAGACGCATCATCACATTACGATGGCTGGAAGAAAACAGACAGCACATGTGGAGCTAACAAGTCAAAATACACATCTTTATGGGTCAAATTAAAGCAAAAACACAGTGCAGGGCTATAGCATTGACAATGCATCTACAGCAGACATGCAGCTGGGGGCGCTGTGTGGTGTGGTTAGCTACTGTTGACAAGTCATAGTTTTCATGAGTGACTTCAACACTGTGAATTAGGGGGCACTAAAGCAGCTGACATAGAGCTAGAGAAAGATTCAGAGAGAAACATGGCTCTACATCCCAACCCTGGAGTTAAATCAACTGTGTGGAAACACTTTACCAGAGTGGACGTAGATTTGTTTGAAAGAATAATTTTCTATGTCATGTTACATACACAGAATTTAATTTGGAAGGTATTTAGAGATGGAAAGACATCAGCTTTCCTGTCCACAAAGCAGTCAAACAGTATCTTTAGCTTAGACAAGTTACTGGGGTTTAGTACAATCAAGTCACAGCTCATTTGTAAACAGCCTTTCAGGGCCAGTTTTGTGTGTGCATGTGTGTGTGTGTACCTGTCTAGGTTGATAAAGATGACGCTCTCAGAATCATCTATCAGCCCTTTCAACTCATGAGCCTTGTTTCCCAGCTCCTCAGCCTGTATGGAGCAGTTCACAGTCACTGTATGCACACTCAACAGCTCACTCACTCTGCATTATGCAAATGAAATGTTAACATTGTTATTCAGTGCTTTTTATTTTGAACAAACGGAGTAAGATTTGTGGAAAGGTTCAACATCACAATTACAAAGTTACTTGAAGAAGTTTAAGTGTTGACACAAAAATAACCGAGAACAACTAGTTTAAAAATGTATTTTAGCTAAAACTCTAATTCAGTACAGCTAATGAAAAGAATCAATAAAAAGTAACATTGATCTTTTGATCAAGAGTGTATTTATATCATTTAATTAAATCAATGATGGAGAAGTGAAACATTTAACTGTAAGTTATTTATATCAGTAACTTTACCTGCATATAGTAATTCTCCAGTAACAGTTCCATCTCCTCAGCGTGATCAATACCCAAACTGCTTTCCTCACTAGAAACAGACAAACAGAAAAACAGAAAGACAGACACAGATGTATCATGTTTAGACACACTTTCAAAACACAAGTAAATCAATAATCAATCAGGCTAAAACCAGTCGATTAACACTGCAACACCAAACTATAGCTGAATCTAAGCCCCAACCCAAACCAATTAGGACAGTGGTACAAATAAACACTATTTGCAGTGGGAAAAAAAAGACTTCAAAAAGATTTTGACTTCTCAGGGTCAACACACACTCTTATTTGTGTGGCATTCACTGACTGGGAGCTTTTAACTCTAACTAACTGCTTTTAGCTTTCACGTGCATGGGTGCATGTGTGACATACAAAACTCTTGGGTCCGTCCATTTAGTCAGACAAAGTTCTTCAATGATCTCATCTTCATCCAATATCTTCAGCAAGGAATCCTTAAAAACTCTTATGTCTGTCTCCAACTCTGATAAGCTGTCGGAGGAACAAAAGACAAAAGGAAAACTGAGAGACAGACAAAACAATTTATGTGAATGTGTACTGTTAATGTTCAGGTTCAATGGTGTAACTCTGAGATTGGGCCTTCAGACATGTGAGTACCGAAGCTTTATAGAAGTAATAAAGAAGGGTGAAGGACTATTTTGATTGACTGATGAAAACTAGTTCAGTCCCAGTGATGGAGACCTAGTTCCTCATATCCATAATACAGCAAAGCACTACAGTCCTGATGCCACCTCATCTCTTTAATAGGAAGATTTACAGACTGTATGTGGTTGTGTACTTTACCTTTTGCTGTTCTGCAGCAGTACATGTAGTTTACTTCTATCAGCGGAAAGGATTTTTGGATCTACAAGAGACTCCAATGTGTCCAAAATTACTGGTTCAACATCATTTAGCCTAGCTTGTAGAGTGTTTACCTATTGGCACAGATACATGAGGACACTCAGTATTTTCACAAGCTCACTTCACCTTATCTGAGAACAGAGGAACGTTTACATACAGGTTTGATGCTTAAATACACAGATACAATGACTTCTCTAATCTGCCTTACCCTGTGTTGCAGTATGGCCTCTAGTGCTCTGAACTCAAAGGGAAGGGAGTGTGTTTGTGATGATAGCTGAGAGGCAAGGTCCAGAACAAGCCAGCGCTCCAATCCAAGACCACGAAAATCCAACACCAACAGGGCCTGCGGGGTCACGATGGCTTTCAAAGACTGTGGAGAATCAGAGAGATGACTGGGGAGATTAGCTGCTTAAGAAAACACTAAAACATGAAATCTGATACCCCGTACTGGATGCAAATTCTCAAAATCTTCATTCAAAGTTTTATACAAAATTTTGTTCAAGCAAAACAACATTTGGACATTGGCAGTTCTCTGTGGCCTATAAATATTTGCAGTGAGATGACCTACGATAAACTCCTGTTGTGAAATCAAGTGTGCTGAAGTACAATTTTGTTTTCTAAAGTCACAGTTAGAAACTCCAAATAACAAACAGGTTCAGTGATCAGATTAATGAATCCTAGATCCTGAACATTTACACACAGCCAATACATCAGTGAAGCTTGTCAGTGTGCCACAGTGTGCGGACGTAGATAGCCCCAAAGACACAGCTGCAGCACAAAAAGCTTGCAAAACCACAGGTAATGTACCAGCACTGTTGTGTATCCGTGTTTTAGTTTATGTTGCATGCTGTTAGAAATAGCAAATTATATGAATTGGCACAATAACTGGTATGTTAAACAACTTTTTTTATCAGTCATGTGCTGTTTACAGTCCTGTTTAAGTTGTTTGTCTCTGTGGTTGCAATAGTAGTTTATTTTTTACTTTTATTTTTTGACAGAAATATAGTTTCTTGTCAGGAAAGAAATATGTAGGTCGATAGTCTGTTTTAAACCTTTAAATCAAATGTCAGTAAGGTCCTTAATTCATGAAAAAAAAGCAAAACCTTTTTCAAAAATTTATATTGTTTGAGGCTTAGGTTTGATTCTGGAACTGTGTCTTCGAAGTTTTGCAGCCTTATGGAGTAAAAAGTACTTTTCTGGGTTAACATGTTGTTATTTTATTTACTTAAGCGTGGCCCATTAAGCTGAGAAGACATGCTGGTCCAGTATGCAGGATTTAGAGGCATCTAGCAGCAACTTCGCAGACTGAAACCAAGTGAATACACCAGTGCCTACGAAACTCGCAAAAGGCTCTCTTTAGAGCCAGTGTTTAACTTGTCTATTTACTGTAGAAATATAGAGGTACAACATGGCAGACACTGTTTGAGAGGACCCACACACTCAGTAAAGATAATAGGGTTATTCTGAGGAAATGAAAACACAACCACACTTATTTTCAGGTTTAATATATACTAATGAAAACATAACACTGAATGTTATATTAAATGTTGGTAGACAGATCCCTTTAAATCTTACACCCTGGATGTTTAAGAAAACAGTCACCAAGACCGGGAAATGAAAAAAAAACAAAGAAATTAATAACTGCTTTCTTAATTTTGCATTTACATCATCCCAAAGTCTCATTTTAACGACAGGATGGCTGAGAAGCTGCTCTGTCTTTGCCTGCTGCTGGTTCTGTTTTGCCCCAGTCTGGCCAAAAAAAATTCATGTCACATAAGTGCCTCAACCTGTGATGAGTGCATCCAGTCTGGTCCCCAGTGTGCATGGTGCACTGACCCTGGCTCCCTCAGCCACTGCAATGACTTGAAGAGGCTGCACGAAGCAGGCTGCCATCAAGATCATGTGTATAACCCTCAGGGTTTGGTGCAGGTTGTCAAGAATGACAGTAGGTAAGCATCCTGGTTTAAAGATCCACTATAAAAAATTTACACTGTGAAAGTCTGTGAAACCAAGGAGCATTTTTTGTGTCTTAAATCACTAACAAGGTTAGATCACAGCATTAGTATTTGACCTTATTGATTTCTAAAATATTAATTTCTTGTTTTGGGCTGTTGCATTTCTGCAGCACAGAGCCAGAAAATACCAAGACTATGTTCCTCCAGCCCCAGGAGTTCTCCCTCCGATTGAGACCGGGTGTAAGTCAGTCCTTCCTTCTCACTATCACCATGCCTCCAGAGCAGATCAACACAGGGTTGACTATGGACACCAGCCCTCTGCCAGCAGGAGTCAACATCACATTCACTAGCATTGTGAATGGAAACCCTAATGTTGTCCAGGTTAGTAAATTGGGACAGATACATTTTACAGGACAGAAAAATATAGGAAATACAAGTTACTATGATAATATACGCTGTTTTCTCTAGGTGAGTGTTGAAGCTGCCCAGTGTCCCAGTGAGAATGATGACACAGCCCAGATGCAGAACAGGACTGGGCCCTGGTCTGTCCACATTACACCTAGAGGTTTCTCACTGAGTGTGAAGTTAGAGATAAATCTGGATTGTGAGTACAACTCCAGAAACATGCTACAATCAATTAAAAAAGTCAGAAAGTTGGACTGTGAGATAAACCAATGTGAGAAGTCCTACTTTTGGCAGGTTTCTACTATAATGTGACAAATTGATTAATTTTGTTTCCTCAGGTCAGTGCAACTGTTCAAGAAACCGTGAAGAAAAGAGCCCCAGCTGCAATACCCATGGGGATCTGGTATGTGGCCGGTGTGAATGCCACGAGTATTTCCTTGGAAAAAGATGCCAGTATTTAGATTTAGATCGTTTAAGGACCAGTGATGAAAACTGTCGGCAAAGGCCAGATGCTCCTCTGTGCAGTGGTAGAGGAATGTGTATATTGGGTGAGTGTGAGTGCCGGAAACGAGAGAACCCAGAGGAAAGATACACTGGAAGGTATTGCGAGTGCAGCAACTTTGACTGTCCACGCAGCATTAACAGGTATAGTATCTGATCATTTATAAGCACTTTCTGTACAAGAATTCTGCCTACACTTTTAATGCTACTGAATTATAGAAACAGACATCAGTTCACAACTGGCCTTGGCACTGATGATACTGTTACTCTGCTCTAAACATCTACATATTTTCAGTGTGTAGAGACCAAATGCATTAATGCTCTTACTTGGTAGACCAACAGTAGTAGTCAACACACTGGGAAAAATACACATTTTTTATACACAAACACACACAGAGGACACATTTTCACACACACTGCCAAAAGAATGTGGCTATATGCATCCCTGATCACCTCCAAAAGTGGACTGAGCAATTAAATCTTAATAAGTTTCCAACGCGTCTTGCATCTACACCTATACTTAGAGTCAACCACTTTGTATCACTGATTGATTGTATCACTCAAGTGGAATGTCAATTCTAGATGTAATATAGCTCTTATATTTGAAAGACTAAAAGTTTTATCTGACAGACAATGTGGAGGCCATGGGAGGTGTGAGTGTGGACACTGTATTTGTGATGAAATGTGGACTGGTGACGACTGCAGCTGCTCCTTGGAAACTGCTTCTTGTATGGCAACCAACCAGATGATATGTAACGGTAGAGGATCCTGTGAATGCGGGATATGTAAATGCACTGAAACACGATACGTAGGCCCAACATGTGAGATATGCCCTACATGTGAAGGCAGATGTTTGCCGAACAAGGATTGTGTGGAGTGTCTGGCGTTTGGGACAGGACCAAAGAGCGACAGGTGGGAACTGACCACTTCAAATGTGTTTGGCTGACAAAAAATGAAACATCTCATCTGACTTTATGATTAAGAGCATCCATTCAAGATATAAATGCATATGAAACTTAAACGAAAATAGTATTTTGTGTTTGCACCTTCTAAATCTTAGTGATTGTACCAAAATTATTAGGGTGTGGTATCACGTAAAACAACACAAGGCCCACCCCTGCATTATTAACACCCTTTCCTGTAGTTTTGATTTGTTTGGATTCAAAATAAAGTAAAAGTCTCTAGAGAGTTTAGTGTCATTCACTACACATCCTTCCTGGCTCAAATCGCATTTGAATTTATACTTATTCTATTATTCCTTCACAGATACTTAATGTTATGTCATATTTTTCTAATTTTAAAAACTTATTGATGTGAACTAGAAATGGCCACTGATTTTTTTTTATCAATTACAAATAAGAAATATATGTTTATTAGGATTTTTAAAATTTTTTACTTATTTCGTCCTAATTCTTGATTTCAATGTGTTCTCTCACTCATTGTCAGGTGTGATGAAGAGTGTGGTCATGTCAATGTGACAATGGTGAAGACCATAGAAGAGATGTATAAAGAAGCAGAAAGAAAGAAACAAACTGTATGTAAAATGAGGATCGGTGATGGCTTTTGTATCATGCACTACTCCTACTCCATCATGCCCTTTGAAGATCAGTCGACTGTGGCGAGGTATAAGGACTGTTTCTAAGGGTCAAATAGTCTCAGTCAGCTTCAAGCACTGAGTTAAAGTTAACTAGATATTCAGTTTCAATGTTTTGTTTAAATCTGTAATTATTTGTTTTAATTATTGTAATAAGTAGGAAAATAAAATATCGAACACAACTACACACCGTGATGATACTGTGCCTACACACATTATTAGCCATAATTTTTTATGCACTATGTCATCCTCTTGGATCATGTTTGATTTACTGACAGGCTAAATAATTTCGATTTAAAACAGAGTTGACTTAAGTGTTGTGCAGAACTGTTAGCATATTAGTGGCTATTAAAGACAAACATTGGTATTATTAATGGTTTTGCTTGGACTTTTGTCTGCTTTTGCAAATGGAAAGACATTCCCAACCAAATCAACCACAATCCTGCTGTGATCGCATCAACATGTGATTTTGGTCTGAAACAGTCCATAATAGAGACACAGAGCATACCTCCATGCGTAGGATAATGCAGTTGTTTCTGGCAGTGAGGCTGGTGCTGTGCTGAAAGCGAAGGTCCCGGGCCTGAAGACTTAGCTCCTGGCAAAGCTCTGTTTTCTTCTTCTCTGCAATCGAAAAAAAATAAAATCACATCAGTGAGGGGTGCAGAGGCTAATATTGGTGCAACTGTATTTCACTTACTTTTGACTTCTTTTTTATAACAGGACACAAAAATAAACTTAACAACACCAAAATTGTCCTATTCACCGCTCCCAGCATTGAAACAGCAATCATTGGTCTCAATAAAAAAATGGATTTTGCTGATTAGAGAAAAGCCGGACAATTAGTCAATGGTAAATTAGAAAAAAATGTTTCCAACACTTACCATATGATGTCACATTTCCCTCTTGGTCAAATTTCATCTGAGACATGAAAAAACAATGAACTGTTAATATATTTTTAGCATTCAAAGTTATTCAAGCTAACAACAGTTCTTATGTACTTCAATACACTACATGTGCGACAGTAGACTATTGGATGCCTGATAAGTTTTACAGAAATCTGAGTTAAATTATGTTGATAAAAATGTATCAATTTCACATTATATTAATTTTACTTAGATTTTTTAAATTGTTACTACTGTTTAGTGAGCACTGGGGTGTTTTTTAGTGGGCTGGTCTTGGTGCATCTCTTACCACAACAAAAGTTGGAGGCACACTGGAAACAGGAGCTTCTGTCACTCTGCCACGGGTAAAGGACACTGTTTGAAGTTAAATCACATGTAAATAGACACACATGTAAAGCTGGATAATCGCCGCTTTAAGGAAACTGCAAAAAAAGTTGATTAAACCTGGATTTTTAAGATTTATAAGACTAAAAACCTGGTTACATCACATGCATGTACTAGGATATTGTACAGCTGAGAAATAAACACATCAGTGCTTTCTACTGGACACACCATATAATAAGTTGTTTCTAGATCCCCTCCAATTTAAAAGCATCTGTGTATGGCAAATTCAAGTTACTTATCCACAGGAACCATGTGTCAATACCAATAAATTTACAATAAACTCATAAAGGTGGATAATACTGGCCTGCAAATATACCAGACAGGCTATATTTATCCAAGTCTGCCATCATTATAAGATGGTGTGTAGTTATCAATAGATATATAAAATTAAAGTGCACAATGTAAGAGCAGCATCTATAAACTGAATTCTGCTGTAGAAAAAGACGTTTCATTTAAATGCCCTGTTGTCAGTGAGCATACAGTGTCTCATTCTCACCAGGCCATGATGCACCTCCTTGGAGCAGGTTCTCCTTCCTCACCACAGCACACAGAGATCTCCTGGGTTGACATCTTGACACTGGCAGCGTTTGACTGCAGAAGGCTTTTGAACAGACATCACTGTAGATCCTGCTGCTTAAATTCAGCTTTCTGTTTCCAAGTTGAACATTGAGCTTCAGTGGGTGGAGGACTGTACGAGCACAGAACATAAGGGTTCGAGTCCCACCCATTCTTGATGAAAAAGAAGTAACAGAACTGAAAAGGCGCTTTGAATAATAATTCCCACTAAATGGTAAATACATCCTTGTGCAGTTCACACATCCTGTCAGCAGCACCTTGTGTAGTTTCATCTCCATACCTCCACACCACACAGCCTTCACACAGACTGCCATGCTGGGCTTAAAAGGGCTGATATTCACCGCTGCTGCAACCAGGAGATCCTTAAACACACCACAGCGGAGAATGGTAGAGATGAAAAGGAAAGAGAGCTTTAGCCTCCATATGAGAATGCAAAAGGCAATAAAGGTGGAAATATTAAACGTTATAATCCATTAGTCAGACAGTCCAGATCTGCAGGTGCACAGGAATAAAAACCCGTACATAACAGTGAGAGTAAGCAAATATTGGCTAACGTGGTCAACATAAATACAAGTCATATGTCGCCTTACCTCGGCTACTACTAACTTGGTTTACAACATTTGTTGCTCTGCATGTTATGCTAGTTATCTTAGCTACTCGTGTCAGGGGGACTATTGGTAACTATCCAATAAAAATTCGTGTTGACACTAAACGAAGACACAAGTAACACAAGTCAGTTACCTGCCGCTAGCTACAGACTGTGATGAATCATCAAATTACTGCGTTAAAGTGCCAAAACAGGTTGTTGTTGCTCGGGTTAGCATGATGGAGAGAACTAGCATACATGAGGGACAGAAGCAGCACAAGCCCCCAGGAAGTGGGCCGGACTCCATGCTACTACAAGGTTATATCGTCAGCAAGCACGTAAACGTGCGGCTATAACCACGGAAACTGTCGAGCAGGTACGAGAGAGCCCGAGCGACCTAAAGAAGAGCTTTAGTGAAAGGCTACTGCGCTACAGAGATACTGAATTTTTGGCTATCCGTGATCTCAAGCCACTATATGCCCATGGAACATGCGCAGTATGGTTTTAGTCGGACCCGGAAGTCGCGCATTTTTTGCTTTATGTGTCGCTGAGTTTTTTTCATGAATATATTATAAGTGATCTTTTTTTTCAAATTGTAATATGTATTATTATGCATAGTGCACTGAGCAACTTTTACAGGAATAAACAGGGCCCCGCCTCCGACGCTGGAGGAAAAGACAATTAAATGATCAAAAGCTTAATTGACAGAAGAAAAGATCACTTATGGTTACAACAAATTATGAGATACAAAGTTTAAGCTATCACTGTTGAGTCAAATACAGGCTACTTACTGTAAAGTGTGACTGATAGCCTATTTGTGTGGTAGTTGGTCAAATACAGTAGTCAGTACCTAATAACTGTTTTCATTAGCCTCTTTGTTAATCCGATTTCTTAAACAATCATCGTTTGGTCTTAAAAATGTCAAAATATAATCTAAATGGCCATTTTTCTAAAGTCAGTGTTTCATAGGCCTGTTAAGTTATTTGTCCTTATTTTGTCTGACAAACAGGCAAATACCGTAAAACATTGAATCTACTAGTCTGTTATTTAGCCTATATTACATGTATGTAACAAACGGTTTGCTACACTTTACTAGGTCCATCAACAATAAATCACAACCTGATTATTAAAGCTGTTGATGAAAATGACAGTGAATTGGGCCAAACTTTAACTATGGATGAACCAGCTACTAATTTCTATTCCGGATAGATTCATTGTTAGTAGAGATATATCTATTTTTTATCGTTTCCAAATTTTCAATTTTCTTAATCAAATGTGCTCCCACAGTCAGAAAGGCAGTAAAAATCTGTAGCATTTTATTTGATTTCTAATGCGCAGTCGCAGATGTGCTGTCAGCATCAGCATCTCTTCGCTGTATGCAGATAACCGGAAGGATGCTGTGGCGTGGAGGAAGCGTGGGGATTTTATTGTGTTGACGCTGTATCCGACTATAAACAGTTCCATCCCCAGAATAAACCACGTCCATTTTCTTGAGTTATTTTTGTCGTCGTTGATATTCTGTATCAACATGTTCCCGTCGTGTTATTCTAAGCCCGCTGACAGCGGCACAAAAAGGAGCTCCATCACCAAGCTGCTGCTCGGAGTCTTCGTGGTTTATATGCTCCACACTGTCTGGCTTCTGTACGGTTTCCTCAACACCAAACCCTGCGATGGAGGCAGAGGAGAGCACTGCATCGGCTCCTATCTCACGCAAAGACCTAGACTACAGGTTAGCACAGGCCTTTGTTTGTTTTCTTTGCTATTTATTTTGGATAACAGTCAAATGGATGACAGCAAAAATCATTTTCTGTGAGGTCCAGTTCAGGACACTGTATTTAGATTACATAAATAAAGTGGATGTCCCTGTTTTTTTTTTTTATTATGATATTAGCCAGAACTGCCCAACTCAAAACCCTTTCCAAATCCTGTGTTGTCTGCAAGGGGGTTTAGTCAAGTTAAATAACAAAAAATGGTTTAGGTCTTCTTTTTTTTCAGATGAATTTAGTTTTTGTTGCTTATTTGTTTAGATATAAAGATGTAACATGCCAGTAAAACACACATTATTTATTGTCAGGCTGCAGGTTCATCCTCAAAAAAAGCAGTTTTGAGTCAGTTCAATCAAAAGAAATGTGTTGTATTTATTTTGAGGAGCACCGGCAGGCTTTTCTGTTTCTTTTCTTCTTGGACATAATTTCTACGGTTTCATCTCATTTTGGAAATGCTTTTCTAAAACCAGACTGCTTTCAAATCTCTTTTTCCTTTTTTGCTTTGTCCAGATGAGTATTTTTACCTGCCTTGTTCCAGACAACAGCCAACTCAACCTTGCTGTAAAAATAGACCCATTTGACCCACACTCTACGTTTGAGAGGTTGGTTTGACGTGCTGATACATCTGTCTAGCATGCAAATTTTAACCAGACAAGACTTCCTGCCCATTACCATCAGAGGAGTGCACATCTCATGCATTGCAGATGCAGAAATTTTTACTATGCCTTAACATTAACATAACATTCTCACTTATACCTCACTTTTTCTCTCTCTCCTTCTTTCTCTCTAGGCAGGTGAATGTCTCTCTGCCAGAGGAGACTAGGGCCAATGGCACTCTCTATGCGGTTGTGTATGTTCACAGGGCTGGAGTTTCACCTCTGGAGGACAGCAAAGAAGTGCACTATGCAGCTCAGCTCACCACCTACATCGCCCCCACACACACTGAAGGGCAGAGAGACACACAGAAGGTAAAATCAAGTTCAATATCTGTCACAGTTGTATCATATTTCAGCCATGGTGTCACCTCTACACAAGGTTTAGACATGAGATCCTGCAGCAAATAAGTTATTTTTATGGCTCCATCAGAAGCCGAGTCCCAGACCAGATCATCCCGTATCCCATTGGAGACCTCACCTGTCAATCACTATGATGTCAGAGGACTTCACCTTCAACAAGGCGGGGCTTCCTAGTGACGTGCGGCGCTACATGAGAGTGTAGGTCACATGAAGCTTTGAAGGGTGATCAGTCAAGAGTACTGCTGACTTCTGCTTGATTGTTGATTCACATCGATATTGCAATGCCTGAGTGGCTGTTTGTGAGAAAATTCAACAAATGCTAACATTTTATGTTGCTCTTGTTGAGTATAATTAACTAGAAATGGAAAATAAAACTTAAAACTGGAATTTTTTAAAATGATATTTAAACTATGTACAACAATGACATCAGGAACAGCATCTAAAACCTCTAATCAGTGTAATAGGAAGCTGAGGACAGCTTTCAGTCAGGGATTTTCCTAAAGCATCTATATTATTTGTAGGTCCCGTGTTATAAGCCCTGTACTACCACCCTATCATATACATAAATCTTTATTTTTTACAACATATCACAAGTTTTACATGTGTTTAAGTGTACTCGTATATAGTGTCAAAAATGGGGAGAATTAGAAAAAGGTTTTCCATTTAGATTAATTTATTTGATCATTGTCACATTGTGTTTACATACATTAATGTCCCTTGCAGAGGACACCTTGAAAGGAAACTACTGGTATATAAAGTTTTATTCTTAACAAACTATTATTTACATGGGCAATATATAATGCGTAATTACTGTTAATGCTGCTGCATAACAGCATTATTATTACTGGGTAGGAAGACTCCTGTGAGTGGAGGGTTAGTGTTTAGCAGTTGTTGGGCAAATACTAAATATTAATATTAATATTAATAAATTATATATATATATTTATTTTATACCCTTGATTACATATCCACAAGCCTGTCAATAATGAATTCCCCCCAAGCTAAAGTGTGTGTGTTTAAGTAAAGCATTCCTCTTGTGTCTCATTGTAGCTCTCAGGATGGCCGACAGATGATTTACCTCCCTCTGCTGCTGGTGAATGAGCTCAGCTTCAGAGTCAGAGACCTCGTGGTAGGACAGTTTTACATACTCAGTAAAACTTTGCCTAATAAACATTTTGTTTTCAACAAAAACTGCTAGCAGTCTTTTATCTATCTGTCTTCACGCTCATAGGAAATCAGCAGCAGCACCCTTCAGCTCCCTCTTGCTGTGTCCTATGAGGGGATCTCTTTAAGGAGGTTCAGGTTCTGGGTGCATCTTCAAGACGTGGTTTATTCCCTGAGACAGTTCGGTGAGCTTATAAGATGTAAAAGATGTGTTTTATAAGGCAGGATATGATGTCAAGTCTGTAACATTTTGGTGACACATTCACAAGACTTTTAATAGCTCTGAGGACTAATGACGAGTCACAGAGTCGTTTTGATGATGCATCACAGTTTTCTTTTCTCAAACTAATAATTTCAGCACAAATTCTGTCTCTTGGCATTTCATACCATTTCTCTAGGCTTCACAGAGGAGAACATAGATGAGATTAAAGAAACTTTAGTGGGCTCCAACCTCTACTTGTTAGTGCTGACTGCTCTCACCACAGCTCTGCAAGTAAGACTGTACAACACAGCAAAAAAACACTGCTGCACATATGAGAATCCACATCATGAATCACAAACTGCTCTGTTAATCTCAGTCTCTCTTTACGTGTCAGAGCACATAGGGACTTGTACTTACTGCAAATGATGAATTTAAAGCATGTTTGTTTTTTCTTGACACTTTTTTATTTTCTACAGCTCATCTGTGAGTTCTTGGCTCTTAAAAATGACATCAGCTCATGGAGGAAAAAGAAGAGCATGGCAGGAATGTCCAGGAAGTCTGGTGACAAAATCATCAACTTATATAAGCTTGTGCTATTAAAACAAACTATAATACTGAAGGCTTTGTTTTTGAGGGATTATCAGCATTTATAAACATTAAACTACAGTTTTGTTGTAAATGATTTGCAACAATAATACAGTCTCTGTGAAATGGTTTAGTTTAGGACCTAAATGTCTCTCCCTTGTCTGTTTGTAGTCCTGTGGCGTAGTCTTAGTACCTTGCTGATTTTCCTCCATTTGCTAGAGGAGACCAGTCTTCTAGTGCTGCTTCCTGTTGGACTGGCAGCATGTGTGGAGGTATTTAGTTCAATTGACGTCTCCAAGTAAAATGCCAAGTAAAAGTCAGAACAGACAAACACCTAACTAATGTCACCCTGGCAGGTATGGAAGTTATTCAAAGTGTTTAACATCCAGCTGCGGTGGAAAGGCTCCAAGCTCCATGTGAGTATGTGTGCCATCCACGTTCAGAGTTGATCAACAGATATAAGGTGATATAATTTGATCGTGCAGCACTGCTATATTTGAACCTAAGACTGCCTCCTCTTGTGCTGTGAAGGTAAAAAAGTTGGACGAAGAGGAAAGAAAGACAGTGGAGTATGACACACAGGTATCAGTATGTTTGTATCTTTGCTGTTGTTGTTAGTGCTTGAAATTATTTTTAAATTCTTTTATCACAGATCACAAGTTTATTGCACTGTTATCTTGAGATAAAAATTTCCCCACAATAATAGGTTAATTTATCTCTTAAACAGAAGACTTATGTGTCCAGCTAATAAGACAATCAGAATTGGTTCAAGTCAGTTGTATCATACAGAAGGAATTAGTAAAGTAGGAAAAGAATCATGATACGGTCGGCATTGTCATGTGATACTATTAGAAAGCTAAATGGAAACATGTACAACACCATGAGATGTCAAACTTTGATCCAGACAGACTGTCTGCAATGGATGCCATGTTGGCTCAGTGTTTTGAGAACTATGGTGATTTTTTAGCTTCTTACTGTGTATTCTGCGTGCATTTGTTTGTTTGTTTGTTTTTTTGCCTGTGTTAGGCCTTGACTGAAGTATAATTTGGTGTATTGATCAATAATGACATTTTCAGCTTAAATCAGTTGCTGCCGTTTTGAAGACATCATCTATGCAAGCTGGCATGGCACTCCTGATCCTTAATGAATTCTATCCAATATGAAAAACAATTTTTGTTTTCTCATTATAATGACTTTTTTGTTTTTTTTAATATCACAATTCAGCAAAGCTAGTTTTCTTGACATTAAAAAATACTTAATCTGTGAAAAAAAATAGCATTTCCAGCTTTGCTTTCATTCTGATTTTATAGTCTGCCTCAGTGTTTTGTCGGTGAATTTCTCTCCAGGCGTGCAGATACTTGTCCTACTTGGTCTATCCTCTGTGTATCAGTGGAGCTATTTTCTCACTGGCCTACTTGCGACAAAAGAGGTGAGCTGATCACTATCTTAAATTTTTCTGTTTCTCCACATAGTTTACATATTGTCTTATGAAACTGCTGCTGAAACATCAGTGTTAATACGAACACTTCCTGGTTGCATTTTGGTTCCCCTCCAACTGCTGTGCTGAAGCCTTAAAAGCAGTTGAATTTAAATCAGAACTGAGTGTTTTTTAAATAAAAGTAGGATGTTTTTGGTATTAAAATGTACACTAATACAACTGCCTTAATGCTCATGGACTCAACAGATGCCTCTCATGTATTAAGAGACTAGATCATTCACTAAGTATAGACTTTTGATTATTATATGAACTTCAAATTGTATTTAATGTTTTTCACAGTTACTATTCCTGGTTAATCAACACCTTGGTGACTGGTGAGTCAACTGACATGCATTTGTACCAGTGAAACACCTTCATCTATATGATTGAAAAGTTAAATTGTTATGTTTTCCAATGCACATTATTTAAGTTTGTTTTCCTGTATGTTAAACTGATGCCTTTACTCTCATATGAACCATTAAATCTTGGCCCTCTGACTCTCCTCCTCTCAGGAGTGTATGCCTTCGGCTTCCTGTCGATGGCCCCGCAGCTCTTCATCAACTATAAGGTCTGTCCTGCTGTTAGTTAAACTTATTCACATATTGAAAATCACTGCATGAACTCATCCTCTTTGTGTCTCTCCACTCTTTTGTCTGGATCAGTTGCAGTCTGTGAGCCACCTGCAGGGGACAGTGTTGATGTACAGAGTGAGTGTGACTTTATTCCTTCAGTTCATTCACAAACTAACAGTAACAAACTTAATGCAGTGGAGGAAACATAAACTTTGTGCTTTGGCTTTGGTTTTACAGTGAATTCAGTGGTCTACTGTTGATGGCAAAAAAACTGTACCAAAGATTTATGCCCCCCTCTTCTTCTCCTCTCTTCTGTCCACCAGGGAGTCAACACACTGATCTCAGATCTGTGCTCCTTTGGCTCCTTTTTCACCTCCTCTGTATTCTTCTCCTCCTCTCATCAACTTTCCTGCTTCAGAGATGAGCTGCTGTTCTTCCTTTACCTCTATCAGCGAAGGTAGCCTACCACACATACACACACATACACACATGCACACTATTATTCCAGTGTCAACCAGTGTGTGACTTCATTTATCTCCCTGACAAAATACTCAATCACTATGAAACACATTTACGAATTTAGACATAATTAAACGGGTTGCAGGCTTGCTACAACTATAATTGATGTATGATTTCTTTTACTTTCTCCAATTAAAACTATTGTATAGAAGGAATCTTTGGAAGCACAATAACCTCTAACCCTTTGTCACCACTGTTGACAGTTGTCTGTACATCTGTCTGCATTTTCTATTCACTATCCACCTGAATACTTTTTTGTCTGGGTTTGTGTGTTCAAAGTTGCTGAAATAACAAAAACACCGTTGTGCTTTCATCACATATCTCTTCCAGACGTTACGCCCCCAAGGCCAGAAGACGAGAGTCTGGGACCCACAGTAAGAAGCTAAAGACTCAGTGAGGAGAGGAAAAAATCCTTTCCTTCCTCTTTTTCAGGAATGTATGCACAAATATACAAAAACTCATCTTTGAAATGACACTGAAGATGTGAAAGAGAGACTCGGGTGGGCAGGCAGGACCCTTGGTCATGTGTGTCACAGCATGGCAGGACGAGCAGCATCTAACTCTTCGCTGCTGAACACTCATGACGCTGAATCCTCAACTGAACTCAATCATCACACATTCTCCCCTGCAAGAAAATCTACAACATCATATCAACAGTCTAAATGTGCATTTGCTTGATTCTGCTCCTGAGCACATATAGGAACCATGTTTACCAACTCGAGTCATAAGCCCCCTTTAGCATTTA
>JAPZDY010000025.1:15480939-15499191 GCA_029783645.1 Ctenochaetus hawaiiensis
TAAAGGGTCATATCTGTAGAGTCACATATTAACAGATGAGTCACAAATTATTCATTTGGAAAGTGCAGCCATATGAAGAGCTGTGCGGAGTCATTTAATTTTCACAGCTTGTCTCAGTTGTCAAGAGAAGATGAAATAAAACTGTATAAACAGAACAGCACTAATCTGTGCAATGCCCTTGAGCTTTAAGGTCAATGTTTGCAGCTCAAGAGAGAAACAGTGCAAATCAAACACGCCTCAGACAAGCACTGATGAATTTAAAAGCTTCGAGGGGAGTTGGGTAAATGCTTTAACGTGCTTCTGTTACCTTGACCATGGGAACGTATTCCTCTGGAGGAGCCGGCTGAATCTTGCTCGACATCTCGATCACAGCTTTGACCAACCCTGTCACGTTTTCGTACACCTTGTCATTGGAGCGGTCCAGGTTGGCGGTGGGGGGCGGGCTTATCTCTTGAGGCTGCAGCTGAACCGTGAGAGCACAAGAAGCAATGAGTGACAGACTGTGAGGAGATCAGGGAAGTAAGAATGATACACAGAAGGTACTTAAGACAATGCTGCAGAAACATACAATGTGAATATTTTTTGATTAGATTTTTTTCAGTGAAATGTAAAAATTTATTTTATTCACTGCATGGTTAGACATAATTTTCATTACAAAAAATGCTTTAATCATAACACAAAAAATTGATTTTAAATGCAAAAAAAACAAAAAAAAAACTCACTGAACTTGGGAAAAAAATAAAACCGATTTCACAGGGCCTTTATTGAAAGTGAAATTATTTCAATGTACAAAACACTGTGTTTTCAATTCTTTTATCATTTGAGTAAAAGAAGAAAGGCTTCAAATGCTGAACTCTGTAACCTCACAAAGAGCATAGTGTCATTTAGATCCGTGAGTAGATTAATGAGTAAGTGATGGAGTGAATGAATGTAAGTAGGTTATTAAGGTCTATGACAAGCTTTGAATAAAATAAAATCAAGTTGTCATTACATGTAGTTCTTTATTCTACCCACTAGATGGCAGTGACATACTGCTAAAACTTGATATAATTAATGAAATTAACCCAACAGCTGGTACGGCAAAGAGCATCTTAAGAACTGATTTATCATCACTGTGAACTTCTTATTTTCTGAACTGTGTCTCTTTAAAGTGTTTCTCACCTTGTTTCTTTCTTAGTGACTCTGGCTTAGCCCGCGCACCTCACTTAATACAGAATTATCTACAATTTGTCTTGCTTTCTGTAAATTTATTTCTGCCACAAATGAGCTTTTTAGCACTACAGAATGTAATGCAGTGTACCTAACCGCATGTTTTTCTGCACATTCTTGACTCCATCTGTCACAACACTGGAGCCTTGAATGCCCTGCGAGTGCTGTGTCAAATGCTCATCTAAAAACAAAAACAAAAGTATCTGGTTCCACTGTGGTGGCTCTCAGACTGCAGTCAGATTGGTTTGACGTGGAAAAAGCTGAAGGGGAGTCAAACTGAGTTCATGTTGTCAAGTCAATAATCACAAATCTGCCACTGAGAGTGAAAGGACTCCTTCTACTATTAAGACAAGGACAAACTTTAAAATGAGGGCTGTAATATTATCTAGTTCAAAAAATTATGACAAACCTATTAGCCAAACATGTATCAAAGTTTCTCTGTCTATCTTAGCTGCCTAACTAGTGCATCTAGTCAAAATGTTACCTGGTATGATTAAAGTATAAAATTACCAAAGTATTTCCAGGGTCATAAAATGGTAAATATTGTTAGTATAAGAAAACAAACACAAAGATGTAGATTTGGATGTTAGTTTGGAGAGAAAAGGATCAAAACAGGAAATCTGACTGCCATTTTAGCAACACAGGAAACTGCTGGATAAATGATTTTATACATTTCTATGAGAACACTGCAGGTGATTTGACAGGACAGAAAAAATCAACGATGGAAGAAAGGACCGAGTGAACCGAGGTGTGATCAACTAGCAGACAAGACGCACAGTAAACACACACAGACAGTGTGCTGCTTACCCGCCAGGGCTAGGGGTCAACAGTAATGCAGAGTGGAGGAGGAGGAGGGAGAAGAGGGAGAGGAGGGGAGGGAGAGAGGGAGCAGTCAAGGGGAAAGAAGAAAATATTAACGCTCAGAGCATCAAGAAACATGCAACCTATATTTGGTAAATGTATTCTTGTCAATTCTTTTAGGTTGTTTCTGTACATTAATTGGTGTTTGCATTATTTATTAGCATGTTTTGAGTGCTTGTATTGTTGGTGTGTTACTGTATGTGTGTGTACCTTGACTCCATCATTGTAACTGTCTCCAGTATTTAGACAGGCCAGACTGCCCACTTGGCTCTGGGCCCCGGGTCGAGGGGGTTTCTTTGGGGGGGCTGCATGCTCTGCGAAAACAACATATACAAGTGGAATGAAAAAATATTCCTTAAAGATCTACAGCCTTATACAAGATCAGGACAATGTGCACTTTTACATTTATCGACAGTTCTTGCAGGGGGACCAAGGTATCTTGGAAACTGATGTGATAGTTCATGTAAGTATCATTAGATTTTTTTCATTATTGGTTAATTGGTTATTTGATCTTTTAAAAAAGTAACAACTAAAATCCTGATTTGTCAAAAAAACCCAAATATATTTAGGTCATTCACATTCAGTGGTTTAACACATGGACAAGCAGTAAATCCTCACATTTGAGAAGCTGGGATCACAAATAATTTCAGTGATTTAGCTTGATGAAACATCTAAAACAACTACCTGAATATCAGAATTTTTTGTCAATTAATTCTCTCTAGATTGACCAATTAGCTGATTAGCTCTACAAATGCATGAGAAATTTGCTAATAAAAACAGAATGACATTGGTCTGAGTGCAATGTAAAAATACAGTTCCTTATACAGAAAAATAAAAACTATCCCTAAAAATCTCCCAACTGTAAAGCCATTTTCGGCTGCTTGCAGGGTGGGTGTGTTTATGCTCTGAGCACACTACATGTTGAGCTGGATATGCTGTCTGAGTCCATATAAACAGAGGTTGGTTTACTTGCTAGCCTGACTGCAGGCTGCACAGTTCACAATCATACTGTGGCAACAGACTGTAAACTGCAAGCAGATTCTGTGTACAGAAAGTGAGGAAGAGCAAAACGGAGCTTTGTAATGTAATATGTGTAAACTGCATACTTTAGCAGATGAAGAGACAGAAAGGGAAGTGAGAGGGAGACAATAGTAGTTGTGTGACCATAAATTATGGATTGTTACAGGCCTGTCTATTACCTGGTTTTCCAACGGGCTGGTATATGTGCTGGTTTCCTGTCTGCACAAACAAACAAACAAAACACAACAACAAAACGTTTGGTTAGCATTTGCTGTCACACACATAATCAGAAGCTTCACGAGCAAAAACCACCAGCCGGCTCTGAAACATTTAAAGAGTCCGATTTAATTCTCTCGTCACACGACACGGCGAATCAATTTGTTCCTGTAAAACACAACGAGTCCACAGCCGTCTCCAGTTGAGGAGCCGTTTCTGTTTTCAGTGGTGTGTGGTCTAGCACTGTGTTAACAAAAATATTCTGTCTGGCTGCACAGGGATTACAAAAAAAAAGCATTTCCTAAGTTAGTGCTACCCTCATTAAACTGGAAAAAATCCTGCAGCATGTCCTCATGATTTGATGGTTGTGAGCATAAAATGACGCCACAACAGTCTCTGGTGGTGGAAGGCGAGATACACAAATTTATTTTGTTGTATTATTATTGAATCTTTGTTGTTTTCTCTGTGTGAGAAAACAGAACAGAGCACTTTCAAAGCCTATGTGCCATCAGAGTGTTGTGGTCTGACAACCACCGACACCCAAAAATACTCTACAGCATTTTACACACACACGCGTGCGCACTCACACACACAAACGGGGGAGATTTTCCCACCACAAACCACGACCATTCAAATGGGAGGAGCAGGACAAGCAGAGAGATGGATTACAGAGACAGAAATATCTGGCCCAGACTGCTACAACAACTTTCCTCTGCTGGCAGTGGGAACATTACAGACATCAACATGCAAGTCTGTGTTCAGCTCTCAAGATTCCAAAAATTGGGATAAAGTCATACTACAGTGTTGAGATAAAAATCGTTTAGGTTCAAGAGAGGGAACTCAGTCATAGAGAGGCTAAAAAAATCACCTCAGTTTCTTCTCTCTAGAAATCATGGAGGAAAAAGTGATAAAGTTATTGTTTGAAATGTGCATCTGTCAGGGTGCAAATCACTGATACCACTGCAAAAAAAATTTAAAAAGTGATGTGGTTTACTCTCTCAAGTGATCACAAATGAAAAAGCCACAAATCCTGTCTTCTTACACAAACGCAGGTAGAGTAGCATGTTTGCATATACTCATATGATGAGGCTTCCACTGTTTATTATTTCAATCATCAATACATTTGCTGATTAATAATAGCAAACAACTGGTCCTCAAATGTCAGGAGATGCCTGTCCTAATTTTCTTAATTTAAATTTAAGTAAAACTGTTTTGTCAACCAACTCAAAGGTGTTAAATTTTTATTAAAAGGGAGAATGACAGAAAGCAGCTAACAATTACATTTGAGAAAGCTGAAATTATTATTTGCAAAAAACTACAATTTATCTTGAATAAAGTCTTTTCTGCATGCTGACGGATCTTTTAACATATTATTCAAGAAACTGTTTAAACACACAGTATGTTATTTCTGTCACTGGAGGTTTTTCAATTAAAACAAAGAAAACAAACACAAAGTTTGATGATATTGTGAAGGAGCATGGGATCACTGGATTTGTTTATTTTATCGCTAATTAGCCACCACTGCAGATGAAAATCTATCTTACTGACTCAGACTGAAACATTCACAGACATGGTGATGTGTTTAAGTTTTATTCAGATTACATTTAGTCACATGTGTTCACTTTCTTCCTCGCTCTTTGACTGGTGGTGACAAAATGAAAGACAGTTACCTTGAATGAAATCACAGATTTCTTTGAGTTTGAATTTTCCTGGAACATACTATGAGTATACAACTGATCATAATATATAATATAGTCTTTTTTTCAGATGTTTTAATGTGAAAATCTAAAGTATTACACATTTAAGCTCATAACAGTGACTTTAAAGCTGCCAGTGCTGACTATATTGTTAAAAGCAACATCTGGCAGACGCAAATCCTTGTGCATACAGCAGATCCACCATATTTTACACTAATGGTGCTTTTGACCCTCACAAGTCCATATTTACTTATGAAGACACTTGTGCAGAGCACAGTGAACTACAGGTTACAGTGTGCAACGCTGGGACGAAGAGATACATAAGGACAGATGCTTGTTTTCATGCAACAGCTTTCTATTAATAACTGGGGATGTTGTGGGAATCCACTGACCCTTCATTGCTGACCCCGCCCCCCCAAACAGGTCACTTCCTGCTCCTGGATCAATCCCTTCAGCTCCTATCAAAGCAAACACACACTGCTACCAGTGCCAGTGACTCCAGTTTGAGAACAGTTTGTTCCAGAGAAATTCATTCAGGATAGTTAAAGCATGCACTGCTGTCCCACTGTGCACAAATAACACCAACTAACAACGACGTGGATGAATGACAAAAAACAGATACTGATTACACTAAAAAAGAAGCTTACCGGAGGCTGAAGTCCACCGTCTTCTCTGTCCAGACTCCCTCTAGAACTTCTAGAGTCCGGTTTCTAAACACACACAAATAAACATAAAATGATCGCCACACATCAACAGCATTTAAGTAGATGTTAAGCTGGTTTAACTATTTTTTTTTGTCAATTAGACATTGACAGATAAAAGTTTTGTATTAACACTTATGCAAAATGATTCTGATTTTCTGTTTTTAACTTTAAAAGAACTATTTGGATTTTGAACCTTGGGATGATCTCTGGGACAAAAACGCTTTTCTGGCATGTCATCAGCTCTACAGTATGTATAACCCATGCTGCTTTCCGACTGGTGCATTACATGGTGCAAACTTTGTCACTTAAACCAGCAGACTGACTGATTTGCTTCAGACTTGGACCATTTACTATCAAATAACTACCAAATAAACCTAAGGAAAACAGCACAACAAGTAGAGTGTAATTCATAACTTATTGACAGTTTATACTCAGATCTAAAAGACTTGGGTTAAAGTCGATCAGGTCAACTCTCTGAATCCAAGTTTAGTTTTAAGTCTCACAATGATTATGTGAATGAGCAAATGAATGAGTGAACCACAGCAGTGAAGCTCACACACACAAAAAAAAACCCCATCCAAACACATCCAAACACATCCAAACAGTCTGCCTGGATGAGACTTCATGTAAAAACAGAAACACTCTGCACAAAGCTGCAGGATCCAAACACGCAAGACTTTCCCTCCTACAGGCAAACTTTTCACAACACAAACACAACTTTTCAGATTAAGATTTGTGAGAAAATGTGAGCCAAATAGAAAACACACAGAAAACCTTGACACACATAACAAACCAGCATATCTCTCTCACACTCATCTTTGCCTACCAGTTTTCCAAGACATGACTTGAAGACCAACATTGCCTTTGAGTTCATCAAAGTTGTCTGATGAAACGCTTGTGTCCGAGCTGTTGAAAATGTTGCGTCTGTGATGCTATCAGGCTCTGATCTTATTGTCCTTGTATCTCTCTCTTCTTCTCTGTCTGCTTCAATGACTGTGAATACGGGTGTTTTCCTGTCTAACTGCCTGACTGTCCACCGGCCCGTATCCTCGTCTCTGCCAGCAGTTTCATCAAGTCAAGAATTCAGATTCAACTCCAGCTTCCTGCCTCCAGCACACTTATATCTGACTCTGACGCACGGAGAGAGGGCAGGAGAGGAAGAGGAGGAGGAGGAGGGAGAGGAGGGAGGAGGAAGAAGAGGGATGGAGCTGCTGCCAAAAAGTCATCAGTGTTGCAAGCAAGTCTACCCTTCTCCTACCCCCCAACCACGCCCCTCCCTGAAGTGAAAGTTTTATAAAAACCAGCCAGCCTACAACATGCACACATACACACACACACACATTTATGTACCTCCCAAGCTTCAGTAATCTTGTGTGTTGTCAGTTAGTGGTTGCGGGTCAAAGACAGACTGTTGACTGGGCTGTCAGATTCTCTAAGCCTATCATTAGCCAGGAATTCACACAGGCCACACCTGCCTACAAACTCACTCACACACTCGCACACTTGCTCACACACACACACACACACGCACACACTGTACATATACCCATATACACATATACACATACACACAAACACACACACATGCACACACACAATAAAATTCTTGAGCAGAAACCCCAGACAGCTCTTCAATCAGTGTTCACAGAAATATGCACAAGAAACGTTCCTCCCTCTCTCCCCCCTTGTTTTTATGTCAGAGGGTCTCTCCATCAAAAGTTAACACTTTTCACACAACACAGACACAAACACTATGTTATTTATCTTTGTGTTTGTGAATTTCACTGGATTTAATTTACCACTAAATGTCTTACATTTATTAGGTGATCTACTGTCAACATGGTTATGGTTTTCTGCAGGTAGGGCAGTATGTGAATCCATATTGAAAGTAAGGATTTTTTGTTGTTGTTCTGCGGGCATGTTTATTAAAAATGGTGCACGTTTCCCAAAAGATCAGTGTATGTATTGTATGTACAGTCAAACAGTCACCAGAGGAATGCCGTAAGAGCTTAAGTCAATTGTGTTTAACTTCCAAACACTGTAGTTCTTAACTGATCCCCCCGAAAATCCCTCCATTAATTTGCATTATCATTGAAGATCAGAGCATGAAAGTGACTCAAAGATAAGGGTAACCTGCTGTCACTGTCTTGGTTCTAGTAATATTTTAATAAGCTCAGTTATCTCTGTAAAAGCATTATCACTTTGTTTCACACTGAGTGTAGCTGAAGACAAACATCTGTACTGGTGCAGATTTAAGATCTATGTTGCTTTTACAATAATTATAATTAACATTTGTGAGGAATTTCAGAGAGTCCAAAAACAAATTTACAAAAACACAACATGCGCCATGTAAATCAAAAAATAATTTTCAACTGTGCAACTGACAGAAAATAAAACTTTGCATTACAGATAAGGATAACACTGTACCATGCACACCACCAACACACAAAAAAGGGACACAAAGCTTTTTCTCAATCTCTACTTTTCTGCACTGAAATCTTCCTGGTATTGCAGATGCACTGCAAATGTTTTCTAATGTTGCAAAAATGTGTCAGCAAGTCTTTACTTATTTGCCTCTGAGGTACAAATAAATCTAAAAGTTTTTTTTAAGTCTTTGCTTGAAATACAGCAGCTAAATGTTACAAGTTAAATCAAATCTCCTGTTACATCCTTAGTATTGTTTATTAATTGTGTGTGTGTGTGTGTGTGAGTGCAGTTGCCAATTTGTGTGTTACCAGCAGCCTTTCCTCCTGTTCCAGCCACCTCTGGTCCTCCTCCATCTGCTGTTGTTGTATCATCAGCTGTTCCTCCATTAAAAGGCACTGCTGGCCTACACACTGCTGCATGTCTACAGCCCTGTCCTACACACACACATACATACACACACACACACACACACACAAACACAATACAAACATGCAACAGAAGACAGGCATGGCAACAGACATGCACACCAACACAAAGTCACAGATGAGGACAATCATGCACACAGGACACACACATACGCCAGACTGATGAGGGAACTGAACTGAGATGATGAGCAAGCACACTAGAAATAATGAACATTATGGGATTGTTGGTTTAAATATTTGGATGATTGAGTAAATTTGTGGACAGGACTCATTGCACAGGTGGAACTTTTCCAGTTTTCAGTCTCTTAAGGCTGCCAGGAGACAAATGAATTTTTCACTGACGGGAAGATTGTGTCTTTTAACTTCAAGTAAATGTGTTATCAGAGTGAAAAAAACTATCCAAATATTTAAAAAAATGAACCAAAAATATTAAATTTTCAGTAGTACAAGGTTGCATAATGAAATACAGCTGTAATCCTTATGCTGCTACTGAACCAGAAAATTACACAAATGTGTAAATAATTAAAAAGTTAATGAAAATAAAACATAAATATTTTTTTCATTTGAGTGCTAAGACGAGGTTGAGAAATCTCTTAGCTTGAGGATAACAGCTGTTCTTTAGACTGGTGGTGCTGCAGCAGATACGTCTTTATCCCCCCCAAGAGAGCAGTGGGATGAACTGGCTGTTGTTAGGGTGGGTATTGTTTTATATTGTTTTTTAGTATCCTTGGGTCTCTGTGCAGACACCTCACCTCACAAAAATTACTGAAATTTGGTAAGATATTAAGACTGTAAACTCTAACCCTGACCAAGAAATGATCCACTTAAGTAAACAGCTTTTTTCAAATCTTTATAATTTATTAAAGTGACCTGTGTGAATAGATGCAAGCTTTATAACCTGCTGTGTCCATAAAAAACTGACAGCATTGTCATGCAACGTCTTCCCAAAATGTGCATGTGTTTGTGTGTGTATGTATGTTTCAATGTTTGTGTGTGTTATAGTTATAAAGTTGGTCTCTTACCTCCATAGCAGAGCCCCACACTGCCATGTCGTGTCCATGTGGCGGGGGAAGGTGCTGTGCGTGTGAGTGTGTGTGGACGTGGTGGCGAGGGTGTGTGTGCGCATGATGTGTGTCCAGCAATGCAGCTTGTGGAGGGTAGAGAGCGCTGGGCACTGAGGGCAAGGTGTGAGGGCCGGGGTACCCTGCCATCTGAGCCAGAGAGGGAGGAGAGAGAGAGAGTCACTGTAAGTCTGTTATTGGTTCTCTTTATCACTACCCTTACACCTTTACTTATACTGTTTTTCTTAGTGTCTTAATCTTTTTAATTTACTTTAAAATGGCTTGTACCTTTTAACTTTTGTCATTCTTTTTTTTGTTTTGATGCTTTATTTAAACACTTTGAATCACCTTAATAAAAGAAGTCAAAAGAACACCATCTATCCTCAGTAACGCACTATTCAAATACACTTGTTTTGTCTGACACCACACGTTAAAGACTAGAAACTGTACACATTTTAAATATATTATCAACTGTCTTATTGCCTCATATAGTGACAAGGGCCGAGGCAGGCCTTTATATGAGTCAGGCTTGTAATATGAGGCAGGCTTTCATTTTAAAATTTCTTTTGTTTGATAAGTACAGAGTATTTATATCATTAATATTTTATTTTATTTAATTAAACTTTTTTACTTTTTTGATTCCATATGTGGTCCTCTTTTTTCATGATTAAGTCCTTTGTAAGTTTGTTTTAACCAAGCCCTCCGCCATTATTCAAGACCCAGCTCTTATTTGAGGAAATGTGATACTTTTTGAGTTTTGTAGCTATATATCGATCACAACTGCAGCAAAAGAGGATTTAGTCTTGTGCTGTCTGTGGAGTTCATCTTCGTACCTGGTAGTGTCCAGGATGTTGGGAACCAGGGTAAAAACCTTCACTGGAACGAGGACTCGGATATCCTGGTCTACTGGGCTACAGACAGACAGAGAGGGACAGAGAGGACGGATAAAAAATACATATAAAAAGCTTGTTAATCTTTTTTCACACACTGAACGTTAGAATTCGGGACACTGGCTCATTCAGACAATCAACACACAAATCTCCAGGAGTTGTTTGTGTGGCTGGGTTAGCTGTCGATCAAAACAGGGAACACCCACTGGGCTGCAAGTCCAGCAAGCTGTTAGTTAAAGTGGTACTAACTACAACCTGTATGTTACAAACATCAACACCCATGGATTACCTGTATGAACTATGTCAAAGTCAGGGACAATCAACGAGTAGAATCTCTGGTTAGATGTTATGCAGATGTGTAACAAGTGTTATGGTTGCAAGTTCACCAAAGACCTCTCTTTAAAGCCCTGGCTTTTTTCTAGTTTAGAGGGAAAAAGCATATCCTGCAGCTAAAAAGGTTACAAGACAAAAAAAATGTGGGGTAAATTATTATTAATTTGCACAATAAGTCTTTTGGTCTAAGCTGCTGGTTACAGGAACAGAAGAGAGTAAATCTGTTTCTCTCTTTTCGTCTCTATTCTTTTCTATTCCTCTGCTGGGCACCAGTAGCTAAAAATAGAAGTGCTTGGTGAACCCACAGCCTTGTTTCTTCTCCTGGGGATTTTTGCTGAGATGAAGGGGTTGGAAGTTGATGAGCAGGTCCCCCTCCCGGGATGACTGAGGACCTTTCTCTGTATTACCTAAGCTTCTCTAACACAGAGCTAATTTCTAGCATGACAGTATTTTAACCTCTACCTTCCAAAGCCTCTCATAGTAGCTTTCTCTGGACCACACCTCCGACAGCGAGACATACAGACACACAGGGAGGGAAACAGACAGAAAAGAAACACAGGGGAGACAAAAAAAGAAAAAAGGAAAATAGTAGGAAGGACACAGAGAAACAGACAAGACAAAAAGACTGAGGACGAGACAAACAAGAGCTTAAAAACTCTCTGAAACAGAAACGAACAGCATGTTGTAAAATAGGGTTGTCACAATATTATCTTTATCTTTATTTATTTATTGTGAATTTAGTCTTTTTTGACGAATAAATTGCATTCAACATGAAAGTGTAGGAAAGTGTAGAGATAGTCTGTTACTATAATTTGAATTTTTTTACATGTTACATCAGAAGACAACCAGCATTAGGTGCATTACTGCCACCAACTGTGATAGAGCAATGACAGAAAAATGGTTTAATTTATTTAGCAGGCACCATGTTACTGATATTATCATATGTGTATTAAAAACACAGTTTTGATTTTTTTTTCCCCCCATATCACGATTGTCAACACTGATGAACGCTGAAACCCCAATTTTAACATGCTCACACATAGAAGGACAACAATGATCCTTAAAGGTGCACTATGCAGCTTTTTGACAGGCCTATAAATAAACATTAAAACAGAGATCTTGATAGAAGACACAGCAGTTTGCAAGAGCAAAGATGACTATTAGATTGACTTTCAATCTATTAACATTTGTAAAATTTATCGAGGCACAAAGAAAAGAGCACATTGACCATCTACAAATATGTGACTAAAACTGTTACTAAAAAAAGTTGCATAGTTCATCTTTAACAAGATCAAAAACAAATTCACAGCCATGTGATGGCCAAAGGTTTCCCTAGAAATAAACACAATGATAACCAACAGTCAGACAGACAGACAGACAGACTGGAAGGGGAGGTTAAAGTCAAAGGATAGCCTAACAAGGATAAGACAGAAATAGGGTACACACTGTAACCAAGTGCAATGTTTCAGGTCCAGATGTGCCATTTATGGGCAAAACAAGTAACACTAGCACCAGTTTACACCTACAGATGTGGTAATGTGCGCCCTCTGGTTGCAAAGAAAATATGCTAAATGATTTTTAGATCTGTGCCACTAGCAGAGCACAAGCATTTAAGCCTAACTGAGAAACAGCAAACCTGTCAAAATAAATATGCATTTGGTTGCTACTATAATTTCTGATGAGGTGCTTTGCATCTGGTAAAAATGCATGGCTATGTGTTGTTAGAAAAAATAGTAGATGGATGAGCAGATCATTGTTGGTTCAAGGTAAGTCTTTAGTAGATAAAAAAGTGAGAACATGCAAAGTCAGGTTTGGGTTGTAGGATAAATAAGGAGATTTACAAACCATTCAAAACATAACATAAATCAAGGGCAGCATATTTTAAATATAAAGTACTTGGGATTCTTTTTAGAATTAACCTGTTGTTGTGATGCACATGGCATAAGAGCCACAGCATGGCTCCATAAGAATTTCAGGAATGTTGAGTAGCACAATGTAATTAAGGTTTTATTTTAACTCCATGTATCAACCTCTGGAGCATAAATCATCAACTCCCATGAAAGCAGCATAAGGGTCAGAGTGCAGTCAAAACATGCGTGCAACAGAAATATCTCAGAGATATTTATAAATGGACAAGAATCCAGCTGTTGAAAGGATTTAACTTATGACCAGTCTTAAGACAACTGACTGAAAATAAGTCTTGTACAACTGGAGTATATTTCTTTCATGTTTCATTCATAGATTTCTTGCTGGGGCCTCATCTCTTCTTATAATAATATTTTTTTTTGCACATTATGATGATCATGTTTTAAAAACTTTTCCAGCACTGAATGCTGGGTAGTGTGGAGTAATAGTTCAGCGGGAGGACAAAAGGGTCACCTACCAAAACATACTAATGTTTGCTACTACTGGCCTGCACCCAACAGGTCACAATGACAGAATCCCAGCTGTGTATAAACAGGCTTAGGCAGAAGCAGACCTGCTAGCTAGCTCTTTATGTATATATATAGTAACTGTCTCAATTGGAGGCTTCACACATTCTTACAAGCTTCAGTATTGAAAGCACTATATCAATGTGACAGAAGTCAGTAGAGAATGCAGAAACAGGACATTATATTGAATTATAATACAAATTATACAAGATAAAGCTCTTTCCTCTTGGACATGGCTAATACCTGGATCTGAGATCTGTGGCATTATGAAGTGGTGAGATCTGTTGAGGCGATGATATTTTTTGGAATAAAAAAATGGGTCTAACATCTGTTTTAAGCTCATTCCAGTAAAATTTATAAGCTGACCAAGCTGATCAATTCCATTCAATTTTTCTGGCATATAACTAAAACACTGTTATTAAGTTCTACAGGTTTTACATGGGTCTGACTGTTAGCGAGTGGATTAAGGGTTTAAGGAAGGCTTCATGAACGGGCTACAGAAATAGGTTGTATGTATACAAGGACACATCAACACAATGCCTGAAGCAAACAGATGCTGCATATCTGCATTCAGTCATGTCAGAGGACATTCAACACAGAAGAAGAATGCCGTCAGGTTAAGCATAAACAAGCTTATTTACAGTAACTGATGTTAGAAAAGATTGTATGAAAAATCACTGCACTCAGTTGTAATTAATGATTCAAAGATGTGATTGAGTTTAGTCTGATATGTTATTTAAGTAATCCATCAAAAAATGTTGCAACATTGTTTTGTGTGCAAGTAAAAAATATGAATTTCTGTCCTGGACATAAACATGAATTTTAAGCATTTTGCACAACTAATTTCTTTCTGGTAATTGTATTGTTTGATAAAAAATTTTAAAAAAAAGATTGAATTCCTCATGACGTTTAAGTGCAAAGGGACTGAAGATATGAAAGGTACAGATGTATCCATGGCCAGCAGTCTCATAGATCAAACTTTAACGTAATGTTGTGCTTTTTTGTTCAAAAGACCTGACTGATCTCATCTGAACTTTTAAATCTTGGAATCTGGAGTTTCCCTCTAATCCCTCTGGACATTTATCAAAAGGGCTACAATCCTGAATGTGGCAACTTTTTTTGATGTTGATGCACAGGTTTGTTTTTGTTACTTAAAACAGCTTTGGTGCAGTTTTGACAGTACACCACCTGCCTTCAAAGGTCTGGACATGGGTCTTTCAGAGCAAGAGATGGGAAAAGGTGGATGTGTAGTTACAGTGAGGCTTGGCATTCGACCATGTGGACAGTGGTTAGTGGAAGGCAGAGTAGATGGGACAGGGAGGAATCTCTGTGTGTCTGTGGGAGTGAGGGGGGCAGGAGAGATCAGTGGGGTCCTCCCACATGACTTCACAGCAGGGGGTTGGTGGCGGGGGTCAGAGTCAGGTTGTTGTGGGGTACTGGGATTAGTTTGGCAGCCAGGGTGAAAGCTAGGCAACAGCAGGGTTTTAAGATTAGAATTTGACTTTGCTTGGATGTTCTGGAGGGTGTAGGGACAAACATTTGACAAGCTACGGGGCAGAGAGTTAAGGTTGGGACTAGACTGGGAAAGGAGTGTGGTGAAGTGCCAGGGATGGGAGTGTGAGTTGTCTGGCTGGGATGAACAGAGCAGGTGGCTGTTATGAGGGGTATTTGCCTTGTGGGGGCAGCTGCCGTCGGACGGACTGTCTGAACTTGTGTAAGGTGGAGAACAGAAGTTAGCATGAGATTGTAGGGATGAGCTAGGATGAGCTTTAGATTCAGAACTGAACTTTGCGTTTTGCTTAGAGTAGTGCATGTTGTTTTGAAGGGAAGGTGATTGAGGTTGAGGATTGGGAGAGGAGGAGAAGTGATGGGGAAAATGCAACGATGATGGTAAGAGTGGGAGAGTGGGCTGGTGAGAAGAGGTGCAGGGAGACGAAGGATGAGGGTTTCCAAGGCAGAGGGAAAGCTGTGAGGCAAAGCGCTGGTTTGGATGGCAATGGTGGTGAGAAGAGGGAGCAGAAAGACAATCCAGACTGAAGGTGGGCTGCAGCGAGGGACGACGGCTGGGCTGCAGACAGAGAAACAAAGGTAGAGGAAGGAGAAAAGGAAATAAAGAAGGTATCATACAAGACAAAAAGAGAAGACAGGTGGGAGAGACAAGGATCAAGTGAAGCACAGACAGAAATATGCATGAATGCAAGCAAAGCCATACAGCAGCTGTGCCTCTGAGGAGAAAACACCAGTGGAAAGGCTTTCACCTCTCAGAAAACATTTAAATTTCTTTTTTTAATACTTTTTTTAAATACTGCCTGCTGCCAAATTTCAATTTAAGGGACACTGCATCATTACATCTTAGGAAAAGGCAACAGTCCCTCAATCTTATCTAGACTACAACACTTGCTCTGACATATGGCTTTAGCTGTAGCCTACAGAAGCAGTAAACAGATGCTAACAGCAGGGGCTTGGGGAGAGTAAGTTTGGGGGAAGCAGCTGGGGCAACAAGCTGTGAGGTAGGATGGTACTAGTGGAGGAGGGGGTGGGGTTTCTGAACTTGCAAAAAGAAAAACAAAAAAAGACGCTACTTTTGTAAAAGCTTATAATTTATGGAATTATACATAACCAAACCCAGTAAGTCACCAAGTTGTTATCTAAAGACGGTCATTCAAACCTTCACAGGGTTATTACAAGACTGAAGTGGGAAAAAATGACTGTGCACTGATAAAAATATGCCTCTTTTCAGATGCAGAAAAAAGTCAGTTTATTACATATCCAAAAGGTGAAAAAACACGTAAATATGTGGCACAAACCCCAATGGTTAATGATTCAATGGCCAGAATAGAAACTTTTTTCACATTTTGTCACCTTTTGCATCAGAAGAGCATCTTCTTTATGTGTAAGGGCATTTTTTCCTTTGATATGGGATTTTGCTACATGCAACTGAGAGTCCTTATTAGAAAGCCTGGATTCAAGCACTCAAACATAAACACATTTGTTTTTCTTGACCTTGATCATCATGGCGAGGAAACTCCACTGACTTCAGCAAAAGAGCAATCCATTTAATCAAATAAATTACCAGTTAAATCACTTCAATGTCCTTCACTGGTTATACGGCAAAGACAACAGATCATTTATAACTAACTCAACATGAGAGCATATAAAAGCGCATGGGAGTTGAAATGACAGGGTTTCTCACAACAAACACAACAAGCATGACAGATTCTCTTTATCACTTCACCTGTTGGGCTCATACAAACATACACAAGCAGACAGACAGAGGCACGAACATGTGTGGTGTAGCAGTGCCTTACTTTTGGTGGTGCTTCGTCAGACCCACCAGAGTCCCAAGAAACAGTGACCTGTCTCCTCATCTCCATCCTGCTCCTCTCCTTCTGCTGGAGCTTCTCCTCCTCTAATATAGTGCTGGAGGAAAGAAAAAAAAACAAGATGATGCAAAGCTTTTATCACTTTATCACTTTATTTAATCTAGCACTTGAAAGAGACAAGAAGAAAGGAAATAGATGACAAAAAGATAGTTATATAGAGTAATATCTCATATTCCAATATTGTCCTTGTCAACTTCTTTAGAAAAATTGCACAAGTAAACATACTGTGTAAAGCATATTAGACATCAGTTATTATTTCACACAGTGTTGCGTTACAGCATTTCCTGTTATGTTAGACCAGGTATAACAGAATAAAGACTGAAATAAACAAGGCAGATGACAATAACGTGTACCTTATCCTGATACAATAAGTGTAAAATACCTGGAAACCTCATACAAAATGGTGCTCCTACACATATATACACACATCACACAGTACAAGGTTTTTCTCAACAAAACACAATTTTTAATAAAGTTTCAGCTCAAGTTGCTTCGTAAATCCAACTGGAAAATATTAAGTCACCAAAAACCCAAGAAAAACAAATACATCATGTCAGGACTTCATCATTGCATGCTCTAGTACACACACACACACCACACACAATTTTTCTCACACTGTACAAAGCATCAAAACACAAACTAAGTCATGAGAAAAACAAATTCCATTTTGTTATGCAATGTTTCATTGCTCTGTCAGTCCATCTCTAGAATCCTCAAGTGACTCCAAATAATATTCAGTGAGCCAATGCAGCAACACAATACTGAAAAAATCGATTTAAGCTATTATCAACAGTTGAGGCTTTAGTTGTTATGATGCAACCTTTACTTTAATTGCTATCTATCTTAGAAAGGACCAAATCTGGTCAAAGTTAATGTTAAACTTTTACTGTTCACTTTATACTGACACTAACTACTGATACCATGTCTTGTTGTTTTAGGCAAAAAAAGAGTAAATTTTTGGATAACATTGCTCAAGAATAAATTGACTTAGAGGCAAAGCAACGTCCCACGCCCCAAAGCCAACATTTTTAGGTCTAATGCTGCCAAACATACCACACTGAATTTACTCACTAAAATTATCCTCACCGACCTGTTCCCTGGGAAAACTGCTGCTCAAGCAAACCCAGATTCCCAGAGGAAGGAGCTGCTGCTGCTGAAGGGTGGAAGGCTCCACAAAACTGCCAACTGAATGGCTGAACAATCAACACACACACACACACACACACACTCACACACTCCCCTAACCTTATTTCCTCAACAAGGGTAGGAGCTATTTCTAGTAACATCATTACCCTCCTGTTCTGTTGTCTCCTGCTGTGTGTGTGTCTGTGTGTGTGTTTGTGTGTGTCCTCACACCTGTTGAAGTCAATCTCCTGTCAGATCTTTGTTTCCATGAAAACACACATTCTCAAACATTTGCAAGACAATATTACAAATGCAGTAACAGTCATGTTACCTGCTGAGGCCAAAAAACATATCAAATTTCAGTCAAACTTAATTCCATATAAATTTGCAATTATTACCGTATTGGCCCGAATATAAGACGGTGTTTTTTGCATTGAAATAAGACTGAAAAAGTGGGGGTCGTCTTACA
>JAPZDY010000025.1:15499662-15512476 GCA_029783645.1 Ctenochaetus hawaiiensis
TGAAAGTTGCTGTCTGCATAACACCTTTTGTTTTTGTGTTGATCTATTCTGATGATGAGATAAACCAATTATGCAATATCATATCGCATCAAAAAAACAAAAATGGATTCTAGCTGCTCGTAAATGCTTTTTCTGTGCGTTTTTAATAGCATATCTGCATTGTAACTTTAAGTCCAAGCCTTTTTCTTTGATGTCTACTTAGCAAGCCACATTGTTAGAAATCAATCCAAACGTAACTGGGCATGAATTAATCTGCCAGCCTTGCATCACAGTTGAACAGTAAATGACATCATGTATAAATATGTGTGATGATGCTAACATCAGCACTTGGCAACATTAACACTCACTGTTTATTTCCCCACCTACACCAAAACACCACCTGGAATAACAAGGCTTGTTTAATTTATTTACTTAGGCTGACTGCACAATCTTGGACTTTTCAGCAACGCCCTGCTTTACTCTCACGTACTTCTCACCTGTACAGCCACTACTGATAGAAACTGAGCCTCAGGTATTTGGGTTTCAGTGTACTGACATGTAAACCACACAGCATTTAAGGGTCAGGGCTTTCTCACACTAAAAATGTCACAATGACACGCATTAATATCAACAAAACACCACAACAATTTAAAATGTGACCAGATGATGAAAGAATGTCATGGAAGTTGATTCCTAGTCTATGATCTAATTCTATCAAGTTGACTTAAAAAACAAAGAAAGGCGCTGCACTAGTTTGTTTTTTCCCTACAGATGCAGATAACAGAATTTTCAGTCCTCAAAATTCAAGAAATATTGAAACAATAGCTGGTGAAAATGTAGACATACTTTCAAAACATAAAATTGCATCATCTAAAAAGGTTTGAGAACAATTGGAACACTTGGAACACAAATCAGAGGGCACAGAAGTGACTTCAGTCAAGCTGAAGCTAATACCAGCTAACATCTACCCTAGTCAAGTGATCTTGAGCAAGATGTTAAAATCCTCCCAGCTCAGCATGTACCACTCGGTGCTCCTATACAGATCTGATGTCTCTGTTTAAGGATAAAGGATTCACTCTTTGTGTCACTATTCTAATATTTCAGCAGGAACACAGTGTCTGTCAAAACAAATTATTGCAAATTAAAAGATCCCCACTTGATTTGCTGAAGGGAACCTCCAGTTCAGTATGAACGTGAGGAACAATTACAGTGATCAATGAACATATGAATATGTGAGTAGTTTTGAGATAGACTTGAAAAAATGTGAACCTCTCCTTTAAGTAAGATGTGCAAAGAAGCTAAATTGTTCCAGAGTAATGGTGCTGGAAAGTCAAAAAACAAACAATGAACCATGTTAAAGAAGCGTACAAAATGGCTGCTTTAAGCAGCTTTACTGTAGCATCCACTGACATTTAAGAAGCCTGAGGAGACAATCCTTTACCTTAAAAAAAGCCAATCCAGTAGCACTGAAGTATATCCAGTCAAGCCCTTCCAGGAGAAAAAAAGACAGCCACTAAAAAGATGATGGGCTGGTGACACTCAGCACTGATTCCCTACTGAAGGTCAACTACAAAAGATCCAAACATCGCTAAAAGGATAAAGCCCACTTCTCCAGGCAGGATGACTCAAGTATGCCCTGCTGCAGCTGAGCAAAACCCCACCAGACTGCAGGCTATAGTCCTCCACCACACACAGACATTACTACCAGAATAATATGATCTGAGACTTGGGAGTCTTGCTCTGTTAGCATTAACCACAGGATACAGCGCTGCAGTAGTTCTGCTTACATTTTCTCTTCCTTCTTTTCTCTTCTATTCTCTCTGTCTATTTTCTCTTTCTCTCTCTGTTCTTTGGAGAGCTGTAGCTCCTGGCAGCTGCCCACTGTGCAAACAAACACACACACATACACTCACACACACACACATGTTGGTCCACCGTCTAGGAAAACTGTAGTAGTAGCTGAGAGCTGCATATTTGGCAGGAGAGACCTATAATTGATATTATGATATAAAAGCCGTCCAGAGGGAAAGTAAACCAAACTGTAGAATCTTATATGGCATGACTTTCTCATATTAAAAGCCAGTGACCACAGTTAACATGGTCAATATTGACTTGGTTTCCAAGACACTGGATGAGGCACTTTGAGGGTTCGTGCAGACAAATCAGGGCCAATTCAAATAAATGTTCTTAATTTTGTTGGATTACCACTAAAATGCAGTTCACACTTAGTTTTCCACACAGGGTTCTCAGCTCATTAAAACATACTGTACATGTGTCAGACTCATGAGTGGACTTCTGTGATGTAAAGGCCAGAACTTGTTTGGAGCCAAAGTAAGAGAGTTAGACCAGGGAAATGCAATAGTGGGTTAAAGAGGTTGGGAGGAGAGGATAAGAAATGAGAAGAGTTTGAAAAGGCGGTAAAAGAGACTGAGAGGAGTACTATTAGGACGAGTGCGAGGAAAGCTGACATTGAGAGAATCTGAAGTGTAATTGCGGTGGAATTTAGGGTGTGAGTCATGCTGGTTTTAAGCAAACTTATAAAACCACAGGAGTTAAATACGAGCTCTTATTTTCCTGTTTCTGTGTGTGTGAGAGAGAAATAGAGTAGGGCAGAGAGAGAATGTGCACATTTAAGGAAACAATGATGACATCCTGCTGTGCTGCTGAAACTTAAGTTGTTCTACTGTGTGTCTGTGAATTGAAAATTTAATAAAAAACTACAATTACGTATATTACACCTGGTTTTCCAGGTTGATTTAGTTTTGAATGACTATAAAAACTTCAAATTAAAAATTTAACCCATGTTGTTCAGTAAGTTGATATTGTTCTTAACTTTTGAGGCAACGGCATAAAATCAGAGCGACAAGTAGTATACCTAGACTCAAACATTGCAAACCTGGAGACAATCAGCTCAATTTACATTAAAAGAAAAGGTAGATAACCTACATAAGCAGCAAATTATAGTTAAAGGGGAAACATTAGTGTGACATTAATTTGAACTCAGTCTGCAGAATTAATTGTGGTCAGTGGTTAATGTGTTGAAATTTGTGGACACTGCTCTTTGTGTAAGTATGATAACAGGAGCAACAATGAACCAGGGCAGTCAATGGCCTTAAGCACAAGTCAACAGAGATTAAGGACATGGGATTCCCAGTCAGTCATTAAGAAATGAAGAAGCCCCTTGGATGAGAGGAGAAATGTTTTCTTGATCTGACCTAAATGATGAAACCTTGGAAAAATTGTGTTACAAATAAGCTTATCGGCTGCTTCCACTGTGGAGTTTCGGTTTGCACGGTTAGAGATTTAGAGCTTTAGATGGCTGCTGTAACGCTATATTTTTTTCCATTACCACCAGCACTAATCAAGTTATTATGATCTGTCTTGCCATCAGAGGTGAAGCTGAAACATCACTTCCAAAAAACTACAGGTCCATTCTTGTCTAAATGATTATGAGTTGTTGAGTCATGGTGGCCGGGAAAAGCTCCTGTCCTCCTGTTGCCCTAGTTGCTTCTGCTGTATTTGACAAGGAAAACACATCAGTGTGCCTTGACATGTTAGAGATACCACTTAACCTAGTTCATTTTCGTTTCTGAGAAATTTAAAATATTATTTTACCTAGTTGGAAGGAAGGTCTAGGAGTAAGTTAATACTCTAACTCTATCCTGACAAGAGTCCAAATTCAAAAGAGAAGTCTTAGCAAGCATTTCAGTGACGACCATAAATTAAATACACAGTTTTGACTTTTAGGTGGGCCATTTTTGTGCAAGTGTGCTGGAACAAATACATAATCTGAGAGTTCATGTTATGTGGTGAACCTGTGGTATGTTATGATCGCAGTTTGGCTGTGAGCATCCTATGGTTACAGTTAATAATTATGTCTGCCCCTCACATGACACAGGTCATGACGCTTAGAGCTGAGTTTTGGATTTTTGCTTTTATTTTATTATTATGAAATTTAACCTAGTGTGTTTTGTCAAGCTGCTATTAATGATTTTCTGACTTTAATAAGCACGATACTTTCTCTCCTCAGCAATGCTTTGTAGCTCCTCATGCACGATCCCACATTAGCTTCCAATAAATAAGGTCTCTACGGGAATTCTGATTTAAAAAACTAAAACACATTTCATGTTACCATTAGTGATTACACCTCTAGGATGTTTTATGATATATAATATAAGGGGCATGTGCAACAATTTAGTGGTTACTAAAAGTTATGTTTAACACTCCCTGGTTCATCTGCTTTTAGTTTAGTAAAGCATTAATCACAACTTTATAATAATTAAGGATGAAACTAGACCAAGTTTGTACTTATACACAGCTGGTGCAACAAAATGGCTTTGAACCGCCAACCAGAGGATCTACTGAACTATTCACAAACGAACATTAGGAGCTCTCATCTGCAACTACTGGAGCCATTCGGCTACCACAGCACATGTCTCTCAAACTGTGAGAAAATTGGTATCATTCAAACTGGGGTGTCTATCTGTGATCTTTGTGTAACAGTGGCAAATTTCTCAGTCATGTTTGGTGTAATAAAAACTAAAATAAGAAACAATGAAAGAACTTGATTCACGAAACCAGTTATGATAAAGGAATATTGCCTAACAAAGTAATGCTCACTGTCCACCAGCAAATATGAAGGCTCTGAATACGCAAGTAGAAGACCCTTTGTTGCCTATTTTACAACTAAAGAATATTTATAATCTCCTAGAATATTTTTAGATGCTCTTTGAAACATTGCATTGGATTAGTAAAGTAGGCTATAAGCTGAGTCACATTTGTTCTAGCCATAGCTGCTACTGTAGTATGTGTCATCATTTTGGATAACATCTAACTCATACTGTGAGGTTAGCACATCGGGTGTTGGTTTCCCAGAAAAATACTTACTCCAATACTTCAACCCAGAAGAGGGCTTGGCCACTGTAAATAGCCAATGAGCATTTTGTCTGAGGCTCTGGAATAAAAGGGGAAAACCTTGGAGTGGGATTTGCATGTTTACTTACTTAATTGTGCTTTGCTAGTTACTTAAGATTTGCTAGTCTTCCTGTGAAACTAATACTGATGGCTTCTGAATGTCATATAAAGCATTTTATTAGGTTTTGCTTAAATTGCCTAACTTGAGAGTCCAACTATGGCTACCTTTAATAAAACATTTCATGTATGATTATTTGTCTTAACAGGATATAAGTGTGACACTATGTGACTCATAAATTAGATGGCCCCCTCCTGTTTGAGAGGAAAAATTGAAGTCATGATTTACTCATCACTGTACTTGCTCAGACTTTTAAACAGTATTGTCTTGGCTCTGCCTTATCTATTCACAACACGCCCTTGATAGATAAGGTCTCACTCTTTACAAATCTGTCTCCAGGCTAGTAACAAGGCTGTGACGGATCATTTAACAAGTTATCTATTGCTTTCATCATCACCTCCGTTTTACTATCCCAACCATGTTGTCGTCAGCCCAAACAGGTTGTCATGTGTAGTCTGTCAAGCATTTGAACAGTTTTGGCTCTAAGGGCTCCACAGTGTAAGTATTTCACTCACATCTGTCCTAAAAATAGATGTACGCGGACCAGAAAAATGCGTCTCATAAGAACGGCTAAATGTGGGATTGTGGAGGTATGTGCAACTACACAGATGTGTTTCCTTGAGTACACACATGTAAGCACAGCAAACACAAATAAAGACATAGCTGAAAGATGTTTGCTGAATTTTTTTTTAAATTAATTCTGTTTTACTTTGGCATTTCCAGCTCTGCTCCAAATATCTGGGTTTTTTTTTGTTTGTTTGTTATTTTACTATTTAGGAGCACACTGACTTTTTGGGGTAAAAAGTTAAGCCCTGCCTCTGTTCTCCCGCACCATACAAAAAAATTAATCACTATGAGGTTTAAACGTGAGCATTAAGTTAAATCTGAAGGTGTTGAGCCATGCAGAAACTGTAGTCCTTTGCATACATGCTCTACAAAGGTTGAAGTGTGCCTGTTATCCTACATTATACATCCATTATGGATGTGAAGACCCTCAAAAATCCTTGACTCAGCAATGTGCAAATAATTCAGAACTGCCCTGCATATGACTCAGCTGCGCAAGGGTAGTAGCTAAATATAGAAGTTCACATACATTAACTGTTGTTCTATTCAAATACACGGCATGTAAAGATATTAATAAAGCTTTTTAAAATATGGAACACATTAGCACTAGAAATGATTTTTGAGCAACAGACATTAACAGAAAATCTTTGATAATATCTATGAATATATCCCCTCACTACACACAGGCTTCACACAGGAAATGATTTCTTCGCTGCTCTCACATCATTTATTGAAAATGAAAAATTAATGGGGCATATTAAACTGGGTTTAAATCAGAGCAGACACAAAGCACCGTCCTACCAAGACACTGAAATGATCCACTCTGCCATCACAAGACTAACTGTGACCTCAGCAGGATAAATCACTGTCTTTCTGCTTATCAGTCTGTATCTGATGTCTACAGAGGTTCAATATGCTCGTCTAGACAGTCTGTCTAGAAAAGTTCAAACCAGAAGCTGAATACTAAAGTCAAAGTATGCTGCTTTATATTAAATGTATAATACTTGCTGTATTAATCATGGTAATCAAACATGATTAAAGGGGCAGACGGACAGTGACACCTGCTGTTAAGAAAGTGTAAACACTTCTGAAAAAATGTATTTTACGGCAGCACTTAAGCTAAATTACTACTTGAAAATGGCATGCAATAACATCACAGGTTGACTTTTAAAAAAAGGACCAAAATTAAAATTTCAAAAACTGACATCATTAAAACCATTACATAGATATCAAAATGGGCTGTGCTATGGGAATGATTTATTGCAAGGCTGTCTCATCAAAAAACATCTATTTTTCAAATTTAAGCAAATTTAGTGAATGTAATTAAAGAAACAAACCACTTGATCGTTCTTACATTCGACTTTTTTTTTTTAGCTTATTTCACACAATGCATTTCACCCAAAGCCTTCTGTAAAAGACACAAAATGCCTGATACAAATGGACACAGAGCAGAGCAACAATATGAAAGGCAGCCAAAGTCAACCTTCCCCAGCCGAGATGAAACAAGAGATCATTCAAGTGTCTCCAAACACTCCACCAGTAAAGCTTCTCCTTTGGGGTTCATATATCAAAGTGAACCTCAAAATGGCTCACAGAGGCACACAAAGACACTCACACATACACAAGCATTCTCAACCTACACTCTATTAAGTACCTCAGTTGTGTTTTGAGTTCAGTGAAGCGCGGCCTCTTGCTGGGATCATACGACCAACACTTTGTCATCAAGCTGTAGAGAGTAGGAGGGCACTGAGGGGGCATAGCCAGTCGCTCGCCATTCTCTATCCTGCCGATGACATCGTTATTCTTCACACCCTGGAAAGGCTTGATGCCAAACATTAAGATCTCCCACATACAGACACCTACAGAAAGACAGCAAAACATAAGAACTCAATCACTGTCTCGGCCACCTACAGCTCTCAAATGTCACGAAGGAAAGAGAATAACGGGTTGAAAGGAAGCAGACTTTTACATAAAAACCAGCAGCTAAGGCAATAAACACAAGGACAAATCTGAGACAAAAAGGAAGAAAACAACAGACTTAAACTTACCAAACATCCAGACATCGCTGGCTGTGGTAAATCGTCTGAAGTTGATGGATTCTGGAGCCATCCATTTAATTGGAAGTTTTCCTTTAGATGCTGAAAAAAAGGGGGTCAGGAAAACTGTGTTGCACTTGGTTCATACTGGTCCTATGAATAAAAAAGGTGCCTTGCTTCATGCACATGACATAGCAAGAAAAGTTACCAAGAGTGATTAACTATGTGTTTATGGGGAATACTCTCTGAAAGAAATGTTAGAAATGTTATATTTACCTTTGTAATAGGAGCTATCTTCCATGTATCGTGACAAACCAAAGTCCCCAAGCTTCACGCAGTCGACTGTAGATACCAACACGTTACGTGCTGCGATGTCCCTGAGGAGAGAAAAAATAAAAAAAGGAGGTCTTACACACTTTAGCATTTACTCTGTTAATCTACTCGACTTGTCGCTTGTCCTGAGGTAATAATAAGCAGCAAGATAAGATGGTGAGCACTGCTCAATCAGCTCTGCGGATCAGCCAACATGATTACGTGAAGACAGTGACAACTTTTTTTTCCATATCCCATTATGCCTCCATCTTTATAACAGGACATACATTATATTCATTGTGATGCTTCTGGAAAGTGGCAGCGCCTGTGTGTTGTCTCCAGAGAAAATATATTTGCCATTACACTACTACTACTTTCATCCACAGGATCATTACACATAATAATTTGGAGACAATAATTATTTGGTCAATAAATCCACTATTTCATGTTCAATGATTTCCAGCAACAACTTGAGTTTTTGTAGAGAAATATAAACTTTTATCACTTGATTAAATGTTCTGGTATATTGGCATTTGACAGACCCTACTGCATACCTGTGTACAAAGCGCTTGCTCTCCAGATAAGCCAGTGCTGTGCTGAGTTGGTATGAGTACAAGATGAGACTGGCCAAGTCTAGACTGTACTTTCTCACCTGGAGGAATGACCTTAACTGTAGAGAACGGAAAGAAAAATATGGAGAAAGGATTATGGGATGAGAGCAACGATTTAGACCGGGAAAAGTAAAAAATAGAGAAATGGTGAGAGATGTCAAGTAAAACAGAGGAAATAGACATGAATATGATACATGAAGTAGATACATATGATGAATGAAACTAGAGAGAAAATTCAATAAAACAAGCTGCACTTGCAACAATAAAGTATGTTGCATTTATCTTTAAATTGGACTGAATATTGCAAATCACTGGTCCACATACATGCATGTGATGTGTTTCATCACCAACCAATGCCAACAGAAGTACACTATAAAAAGTACACAAATCATTTTTAAACCAAAGTAAACGCAATTTACTATGTTATGCTGCAAGAAGACATTGATTTTTTTAATTAACAATTATTTATAACAACCAAGTAAAATGAAAATCTCAAATTCACCCGATGAATTACTTTTTCTTTTGAGCAAATACTGAAGACATTAGCTTCTTTTTAACAAATGCAGTAACAAACTTTCACTACTTACCTCTCCCAGTGTGCAGAGCTCCATGATGATCCAGACTGGATTTTCAGTGATGACTCCCATCAGCTTCACAATGTGGGGGTGGTCAAACTGCCGCATGGTCACTGCAGCAGAGGGCAGTAAAAGCGTCAGTTCAAAAGTTCTCCTCACGAAAAGGGTTTTTGAATTCTTGAGAGTAAAAGAATTGTTTGCAGTTACTGTCTGAGAAACAGACAAACAGACAAACACACAAACACGAAGAACTCACATGCTTCTTGGAGAAACTTTTCCCTGACGCTGTCCGATGTTGAGTTCTTACATGTCTTTACTGCCACAGACAGAGCTGGGTTCTCCTGCAAGAAACTGATGATGAGCGTTACGACGAAAAACAACTACATCCAAAATATCAACTGTCTGCTTGTAACCAAACAGACAGGCAGGAATCTCATATTCAAATTGTTAAGACTTGCAACCTTTAATGAGAACCTACAAGAATATAAATAGAATACTATATATTTGTGTGCATTTTATGAGACTACGTACCGGGCTGATGTAGACTCCCTGGTGAACGTCTCCAAACTGGCCCTCACCTATGCATCGTCCCAGCTCAATACGATCCCGCTGAATCTCATAGTCCCGTGCTGGACACACAACATAGATATGAGAAGACACACACAGTAGACCTTCAGATCAAAACCTCAGAGTCCACACACAAACATTTCTTCTTTGTCAGGCCTTGCATTAACCAAGCTTGTCAGAGTGCATCACAAAGTGCAATTTTCTACATCTAATCAGAGAAATCTACAACTGATTCTGAGGATGATCAAATTGTTAAAGAAATCATCCAAGAAATTTAAATGTGGTTGTTCAATAGAGGCAAATCTCTGAAACACACATATTTCCAAACACACATAGTTAAAAAAAATGCAATAATTTTTGCAAAATAATGTGATGCTGTCTTTGTTAGCAAACACTTAAAATAGGATTAGAAAGTTAAGTATTCCAATGAACCTCCTTCCTACTCTGACAAGCTTAGTTTCTATAGCAATCAGCGTAGCTCAATGTCAACAGCATGCAACAAAAGCATCAGCAAACCAAAGCCAGACATGCCATGTAACACAGACAAACAACAGCCAGTAACACTCCATGTAAATATAACCATGAATTTCCACATCAAATCAAATGTAATATGGATAAAGTCAGGTTGATGGTGGCAGGAACTCAAAGCTCACAGGCTGATTTAGGACCAGTGTTACATTTGCTTAGTCCAAAACCAATTTGTATCTCTGTCGGTTTTCTTTGTCTGTGGAAAGTTGGCTGTTGAGAGGCTGGTGGTTTGCTCTGCCTGATAGGCATGGCGCTGTTGACCTGACTTTGTCCATGTAAGCAGCGTATGAATATAGCATACAATGGCACTATCAGTTTACAGGACTTGACAAAACTTTGACTTTTCTTTCATACTGTTTGTGAAATGTCTATACCACATGTTAATAACACATGTGGGACGTTTAGAGACGACTATTCTGGGCAATAAAGTGCCTGTAGTGTGAATGGGACTAAATGTGGTTGAAATATACAGTCACAAAATACACAGTTGGCCATAATTAATGCCTTTGTGCTCTGCCTCTAAATGTTGCCCAAGTAACCTGATCCTAAAGCAGTCAGTGATGGTTAAACAATAGAGTTTGTTAGTGGTTTCGGTTTAAACTGTTACTGTATATTTATTTATATATGTATATATCTATTTAAACCCTTTCCTCTCACTGCTCTTCCTCCTCCAGGCCAAAGTTGTAAATAACTACATGCTAAAACAATTTGCCTGGTTTAATGATATATAAAGTCTATTTTAAAACAGCTGCCACGTAGTTGCTACTCTGAGCAGTAAATGGGTTTAAACAGCTTGTTAAATGGTATTCATCTTTACAATTGTTGAACTGGATGCTTATTTTTCAACATTTAAAAATCACATCAAGACCCTCGTCCAACAACTGCGACTCAGTTCTGAAGCTACCATCAATTCAGGCCCAAAACTGGCAGCACATCACACATCAACAGAGGGGGGGTCAAATCAACAGGGCACAGATACAAAAATAAATTGAGGAGTTTATTTTACAGTTGCAAGCAAACATAAAATAAGGGTCACGGCAACCACCAAATCAAAGTCATCACAATACAATCAAACTCATGGTACGTTTCCAATCATTACCTTGATCTAGTCCATAGTATTCTGGGAAAATGGGTTAGTGATAGGAGACAGAAATAACTAGCTGTGAGTACAAGATCCATAATTTTTTACTGCAATCTTTAATATGAATGTTACTTTAATGTCAGTCACTACATGGGAATCACTTAGTTGTCCCTCCTCATGTAAAATAACTTGTTTTAAGATATTTAAAACCATTGTATTTTATCTGAAGAAGACTTTTTTTGTGTGTAAATACAAGAGAGCAATAGAAAAAAACAGGCACACACACTATTTGTCTCAACCAGCTAACTTGGTCAATTCCTACAAGGCCAGATTTGTAAGTCATTTTGTACAAAAAAAAGAACACTTTATAAATTCGCCGTATAAAAGAAAAAACAAACAAAAAAGACAGTAAAAACACTAAAACTGGTCAGTGTAGATATGAAAAGCTCAATGTGACTTTGGGTGTCTTTATGTTAGTGTAGTGATCTATCTGAGAAATCATTGGTAGCATTGAGACAGCGATGATTTTTCTTTTTGGATTTTCTTTGCTAACCCTTTCTGAAATCTAGCTACCTGGATTCACAGTTGACCACATACCACATGCATGTGGTACGCTGTAATTCATGAATGGTCAAAAAGCAAAGCCATGTTGAAATTAGGTTGCATGGAACAACGTGTGCTTATAACACCCAGGCAACATCTTGAGAAAGTTGAAATGGGTAACACAAGAATATTTCACTGAGAGTCTAAGCCCCATTTCCCATTAAGTTGAAATCACCCACCTCCACTGCCTCTAAATGTTGCCTATGCAGCATCACCGCTGGCAGTGAGCTTAATATGAACAACGGTCTTAAGCCTGATGAACAGGCACTACTCAGCAGCAACAGCAGCACAGCAGGCTTCCTCATGTTTTCTCTCATATTTAATCCAGATTTCTCAGGTGATAATACAGGGACATCCTACAGGAGTCCAAAGGGCAGATAAACTTCTACAGCAATGTAAATGTCCTCTGAACACATTTTATCATTAAAGTAACAAGCAGCCGTTTAAAAAACGTATTCTGTACCATTTACATTGTAGTGAGATGATGTGTCAAAGCAGTCTGAGGAAGCTGTGATTCTCATTAAATCTTGTGACAACCCACTAAGTTAAATATAGACGGCAGGCCTATTAATAAACAGACAGCATGTGTTTTCCCCTTTTTATGCAACATTGTGCATGAATGACCACGGAAAATGAAGATTCAGTCAAACCTCAGTTATTATTTCATTTTGCCAGCTTTTTCTATATCAACCAATCCAAAAGGAGAAAATACAAAGCTGTAATCTCAATATATATATATATATATATATATATATATATTTTTTTTATCAGACCTGCTCAGTCATATATCTACCGGTATGGCGAGGTGTTATTTTTCAACATATCAAGATACATAAAAGGCTGCAGTTTAAATAGATTTGGTTTCTGGGTTACACATGTTATCTTGAAAATGCCCATATGTTAAATAAATAAAATACTATTGATTA
>JAPZDY010000025.1:15520271-15532854 GCA_029783645.1 Ctenochaetus hawaiiensis
ATAAGGAGAGCTGTAATAGTATCAACTGTAGATGTCTAAGTGTCAGTTTAAATGCATACTGAAAATGGACAGAGCTGCTTTCAACGAAGCCAGATAAATAAGATAAATGCTTTCATTAGACTGAACAGATCCTCCCTCAGAGCATAATTGGCTATTGCATCAAATAAATTGGAAGAATAAGAGTCTATAAATTACAGTTTAATAATGGGCACAGGGTAGTATCAGCCAGAAAAGCTCATTGCATGCAAGTCATGAAATTGAGCAATGAAGTCAGGTAGATAAACAACAAACTGTAAACCTTTTATTCATCTTAGCTTTTAACTACTGTGTTTATGATAGAGATATAGATGAATGAAGACAAGCTTAAGTGAGGGCTTTTTAAATCTAAAGAAAAACAAGATAGGTACCATGGTAATAAAGCAGTGACTAACTATTAAAAAAGCCTTGTTGTAATTTTTACTGCTTTTTTACAGCAGCTCACACAATTTTGTTTTAGCTCCCGGACTGTGGTTTACTGAAAGTATATAACTGAGACCAAAACCTATGTAGTCGTAGCTTGTACAGTGGGCGAAAAATACCCTTGACTGAAAGGTTTGTAGTTTAAACAAATATTGCTTCTGTGCAGCTAAAAAGGACATTTGCAAAAATTAAGCCTGTCTTAAAGTTCAGTCTTGTGTCTTCGATGACAGACAGTAAGGTTACATCCGCAAGACTTCATTTTAAAGCAGTCATAACTATTGCTACATGTGCACTTGATGTGCATACTCTGGTGTCTAGGAGCCTCTAAAACATGTCTTTCAGAAACAATGTTGACTCTGTTTTAGTTTGTAAATCTCGAGGTTGCAGTGTAAATTGAACTGGCAGAAAAGATTGTTTTAGAAACGTTAAAACAGATGTAGATATTTGCCTCCTGATTTGGCCTTTTCTCATCATGTCCTCCCTCTAGTGACTCCCTTTCCATGTCGTCACCCATCATAATCACCTTTCTGTGTTGATTTTAGTACTGGTTACACCTTGAAGAAGCCTCTGCTTTTACTTTCTGCCAGTGCTTTACTTTTTTTATTTTTTTTTTTGCACATGCACAACCAACCCTGCATGCCCAGGGTACAAGTATGGTCATGTGTTGTGTACTTTCACGCATGTTAAAACAGACATAGATTATTTCTGAAATGATGCTCTGGGCCTCTGTACGGAGAATATTTCAATTTTTTAAACAGTATTTTTTAATGTAGTAGTGTGGATTTATCATGAAAATCATTAAAATTTGTTGTAACTCTACCTCCACTCCTCCTGGGGGTGCTGTTTTTCATATTTCTCCCTGACGTGAGACACGCCCAAATCAGGATGTAACCAATGGACTGCATCAGAGTGCAGATGGGTCAGTCGGAGGCCCAATGAGGAGACACAGCGTAACTTGTGGATCTCTGCTATTTTCTGGATAACACCCTGTGGAAGAATAAACAAAGACAAAAATCCAAATCAGAGAAAATCTGACAGTGTACATTTGGAAAATTAAGAAATGCCTGCGTGTCTTACCCTGACATCTGTGGCGTCTCCGTGCCTGATATTACTTGCCCAGGTGCATGGCTCGCTGTTTGTCTCAAAGTAATGGAAGATCTTCAGAACCCTGTCCATGGAACCTGGAGGCCGCTCCAGGCCTCCGGCAGAGCCGCTGGTACCAACACCAGTACCACCAGGCATCCCAGAACGGGATTTAACCCCACAACCACCCGCAGCGGAGTGATTGTGGTTTGGTTCCAAGTAGGAAGAAGATGCCATGCCGGACTCGGATGCTCCTGCTGGGGCTAACTTGCCGTCATATTCTAAAAAAAGAAACAAAGTGGACAGAGCTCAAAATGTGAATTTTACAGTTTAAGTAATCTGTATTCATTATGTATTTTATTCTCACTGGAAATATCATACTAAACAGCTGAACTATGGACCTGTTGCACTGTTGAATAGTCATACATTCACATTAACAGGACACTCATTCAATTTGCACCACATTGTATACTTTGCACCAATTGTGTATATATTTATTTTTCTGCATAGGTATATATATATATTTTTCCACAGGTGTATATATTTTTATCTATAGGTGTATATATATTTTTTCTATTATTTATGTTTAGTTTTTTGCATATTGCTGCTGTCCATTCCATGACTCCACCTGCCGAAACCAAATTCCTTGTATGTTATGAACGTACTTGGCCAATAAAGCTGATTCTGATTCTGATTCATTAATGATCTGATTTTGTAAAAGAAGTGTTGCCCAGTAGAGGAGAATAAAAATCAACTGGTAAGAAAAAGCACAGAAAGAAAAATGTTTCAACAAACTATTTTTCTGACACAGACAGGAAAGCACCTACAAAAACAACCTATCATTCACCACCAGTCTGTTATTCATACTGCACTTTACCCTGTCATGGCACGCTACAGGCCACATTAATAATTATAAAGACATAAAAGAAAACTCCTGTAGATCAAATCCAGCTGAGATAATGAACTGTGACACCACAGTAACATTGAGACTGCAATCAATTCAAAGAGAGCAAAACACATGTTTGTATTTATAAACACATGCACAGTTTCATATGCTAGATGCCAGTGATTAAGCCTTTGTCTGAGAGTCAAGGAGAAGGTTCCGATCCAGTCAATTATTCTGTCAGAAAAGAAAAACACTGACACAAGGTCTTTGAAGATGGACCTAATGGACCCACAGCTCCACAAGAATTAGATAAGCTTAAATAAGTAAATTACCAGCATGTAGGAAATACTGGCTGTACTGGACAGCCAACTACTTAATCAACAAGGCAATCTGTCTTATCACGCACTCAGTTTAACAGCAAGCAACTAAAACACCAGTCATTAAAGCAGTTATTCAGTCCTACCTGCAGCTACACATGAAGCCAGCAGTTTCAGGCCAAACCTGACACTGCTGAGTCAATTTCTACTATTATCAACCAGTTGAATGGCTGCCAGGCTGCAGTTTCTAATCAGATGATTTCTAAAATCTGTCTTGACATGCTTTAGCCTTCAGTGGGAGGATTGGTTAATTGTTCTGGACACACTAGTGTTTTGCTGGAGTGAGTTGAGCAGTGGTTTCAATACTGTAGCCAAAAAGGATAAATTCTTACCAATGGGCTTACAGAAAAATCTACCAAATTTGACCCATTGTGGGATTCTAACTCTAAACTAACTCTAAAAAAAGCAAACTTTGGCTTGCTTCACACTTACTTAATTTCACATTAAGAATCTGAAGTAGATATAGTATTTATGCTGCCGTACTGCTTAGTAAAGCAGATGCTTGAATTCTACCAGAAACAAACTCCAGCACAAACCATCCTCATTCTTCCTTTTTGTCTCTGACTCATCCTTTTACCTATTTACTCTTTTTAAGGTCATTTCTTTGCCCCCACCTTTCTGTTGTAGGTCGAGCTTCACATCTTTTTCTTGTGAAAGACACAGGTAGGGGGGCACACACTGCTGCTTCCCGTGTCATGCCGTCAGTTCCCACTTATTCCTGCAGTCTTTGTTGAGTCATCACTAATACGGTAACAATCATGGCTATCATGTGGTGACAAAGGAGAAGCAAATCTGATTGACTGACTAATTTTACTGCTCATTTTTGGTGTTGTGGAACTGAACACTTAACCAACAGATCATCCTAAAACTGTGATCTCCATCATCATTTACAAAATTCTGAAGGGCTCAATGAATGGATTATTTTTATTTATTCATTTACTTAATTTAAATAATTTAATTACTGTATTTTTTAATCCAATAAAATTAAAATGATAAACTTAACTTTCAGTTACTGTTACCGGGCTATAGAAAAGGGGCTATAGAAAGCAGTTACTGCAGTGATCCATTTTTTTCTCTCTGTTGCTTTTAGGTCACAGTCCTTCCCTTCATACTTCATCGGAAGGAAACATGAGAAGGAAACAGAGAAATGAATATTAAAGACTGATCCAGGGACGTTTGTATCAGCACTTTTAATAGCTTGACCTACAGTGGCTTCTTCAAAGACTTCTTCAAAGTGAAATACATGCCTGAGCACATGAGTGAGTGTTTCAATACACTCCATGACCCCTGCAGAAGTGTAAAGAGGGATGTTATGTATTCAATAACTTGACTCAGCACTCTCTTTCAAGAATTTGCTGTATCAATAGTGTGAGTGACTATGTGTGTGTGTTTGTGAGTCACTTTTCATTACACTGTATATACAGAGCAGCATTGCACTAGTTTTCCTCCTTTGATTCTTTAATGTAGAAAAGTTATGATATAAAAGCCTTTCCCTCATTCATATCATGTTACACTTTTCTTGCTACTGTTAACCTTTTTCGCTAACTTATTTCCTTCTACAAATACAAGTCCTTGATATAGTCATCTATTGTTGCAATTCTTCTTGCAACAGACAGACATATTGTTAGCTTGTTTCATCAACCAGATGTTTTTTTGTTTTTTTTTTTTGAAAGTTGCTGTGTGGTTTTGTTTCTAGATCTTCGGAAGATCTTGCTGAATTGAAAAACTGACTTGCTTTTAACTTTTCTATACAAAGTGTTTGAAATGATCTTCCTTGCTCATCAATAAACAGTTTGAAACCAGAAAATAATTACATGTCTGATTATTAAATTTGTTATGGAAATTTATGTTTCCAATTTCTTGTATATATTCAGGCAATTCTTTAAACATCCAATTCATGACGCTGTATAAGTCCCTGAATCATCTGAGAGGTGAAAAGGTTGCCTAAGTTTATCAAATAATAGCTGAATTTACTTGGCAATTAGCTGAAATAATGAGGGGAATCAGAAAGAGTGAAGTAAAAAAATGAAAGCTGACAGCAGATTAAGAAATCTTCTGCATTAACACTGCAAATGTATAAACTGTTATTAAAAGTGAGCTCATACTGTAGGTGCAATGACTGGAGGTCAGTGTTTAATGGTCACAGGCACAGCTCACACACAACGGACCCTCACGACTGCAATTCAACAGATTAGCACTGATCAGATTACAAATGTTCCTCTTACTGTATTAACATCTTCATCCAATTAAAATTATACCACTGTGGCCATGATACTGCTGGATTATGAGGTGTCTTGTTACAATCCCTAAAGAGTATTGCCTAATGCTGCTATAATTCCACTTTATTATCTTATTTTAAAAACACCAGCTGCCTTGCTAATAACTATCAACACTCTTTATCTGTTGAGAATGTGGGAGGTAAACACATCAAAAAGGTAAAACTTGTGATATTATAGGCAGAGTGAACAAAATAAACAAACTTGTGACGTTTTGTAGTGCTGATCATTTAAAGTCACTCGTGTTACACTGATGGTTGCAGAGATTTGCAGCTTTCTGAACAGACTGCAGAGACAGACTGGCTCTGTGTATTTTCTGAACTACGCCTGGCACTCCACTATGCATTTGTTGTGGATTTTGAAAGATCTACCAAAGATCAGCACTGCATTCTCGAGGGATAGAGATTTTAACTGTGATACACTTCTTACTGACCATACAACACACCAACCATGTTCTGAGTTTACTGAGTGAGAACAGATATAGGGTTTGAGTAATGATATCAGAATATTTTGTTATTTCTTGTAAATAATGTAAAATTAAAAATAACTGCTAAAAATAATGCTGCCTTAAAAATAAATGTCAAGGCATATTTTTTTTAACTGCAAAACTCCAGTGTTTGCTGTACTGTTGGGAGTTAATGATAAATGGAAAACAATGCCATGTACAAATCCTGCTCTGAATGTGCGAGTTGTGTTACAGCTGCACAACATACCTTCAGTTGTTCTAACAGCTACTCTCTCAGTTTATATCCAGCCTTCATGCCTCGTCTCAGAGGGGCACAATAAAAAATGTATTGGGGACATTTTATAACTGCAGCTCGTTTTTTTAAATAGAAGCAGTTGCACTGGAGGAGCTGTAGAGTCACAAAGCACAGTCAACCATCTGCTGCTTACCCACTAACTCAGTCAGTAATCAGATTAGATACTAAGCGCTAAAATGTACCAGTGCATATACTGACACAAAACACAACAGTGACATGAAAACACACACGTCACCTTAACCTAAATACTTACACAGCTTGATAGAATCCTATTAGATAAGTTGTTATACATACATTTCCCTTGGCAATGAAGCATTTGACTCATTTATGTTTTACCCTAGGTAAAGTCAGGGATTTCAGTGATTTGCTTAATTGTCATACACAAAGAAATGGATTCTGCTTTGAATGTTTGTCAGTAAATATCTGAAAATGTTAAAAAATAGAATTATTGGCATAGTGGACAAAAAGCCTTTGGCTAAGAATTAGCTTACAGTACCGATCATAGATTTCTGACATTAGATACTTTCATTTCCCCGTGAAACTGGATTTACTGTATCACCATTATATGCCTCCCCCAGCCACTCAAGTTTGAGTTTACATCCATGGTAGACCTTTTAGATGTAAAATGTCTTCACCTCATGCAAACGGACATTCGTGTAAAATTTTGTCATAATTAGTTTATAACTACTTGAGTTATGGCCAAAAAAAACATGTTTGTGAGGTCACAGTAATCTTGACTCTGATCTTTGAAAACTAAACTATAATCAGTTCATCCTTAAGTCTAAGTGTTTGTCTTGTCTTAATTTGCAGATATTATATCAAGGCATTCTCGAGATCATGTTCACAGGGATAGAAGAGACACATGGACGGACGTACAGACAGCTGTACAGACAACCTGAAAACATAATGCCTACGGACAGGCTGTTGCCGGCACCGAGGCATAACAACGTAAAAATTGAAAGCACCTCAGACTTCACAGTGGCTGCTAAACATTCTTTCATTTTATGCCATTAAAACAATGAATATACATAAACCACGCAAGCCTTTATTTTACATAGGGCTGTCTTTAAGTTACCTGACTCTACAGCATGCAATACTGAATCATGGGACCTATGAAATATGGATTTCATGGTACGTACATTACAGTTCAAAAAACAGGTAAAGCACAGCACAAATTAAACCATCCCCACTGCATGAATGTCTACTACACATAACTGCACTAAATCCCCACATGCATGCCCTCACACCCTCACATAGAGAAAACGAGAGAGAAATCAAATCAACTAGGCCATGCAGTCAGACAAGAGGGGAGCGGGCGGCTGCCAGGCCCACTACCCCTTCTCTCAGTGGGGATCCAGTGACTGTAGCTCAGCCTTTTAAACCACAGTAGGCTAGAGTTGAGCTCTGTCCCGGAGCAGAAGCAGAAGGACGGTTTATCTCCTCTTCTAACTGGTATCTGGGTTACTGGGGTTAGCACAATCCTGGGGGAGCCTAGGCCTCTCTCTCTCTTTTTTTTAACCATCCCTTTCTCTTCCTGCTTTCTTCAGTTGTTCATGCCTCACTTTTATCCCGGTCTTTTGTCTTTCTTTCCAAAGCCTTTGTCTTTTCCTTTGCTTTTCCACCAAATCTCCTGAATCCTTATTTCTCTATCCTTTCCCCCTTCATCTGCAACCCCTTCCTTCTCCCCCTCTCTTAATCTCTCCGTTGCTCATCTCACATTCTCACAGGCGTTTTTAGTTCCTGCTTCACATCTCCATTTGATCCTCCTTTCCTCTTGAACCACCTCTCATCTTCTCTCATCCTCAATTTCCTCTGCCCCACCCCTCCCCCACACTACTACACCCTTTCTTATTTCTTCTGCCAAGGATGCGCATTATTTATAACGAGAGACAGAAAAGAAAAGCTTCGAGTCCGAGCAATGCCTGCATATCTTTGTACATAGATATGTGACTGTTCAATGCTGGTCTAAATGTCACTTGTATATTAACAAAATGATTTTCTATAGTGTAGTTTCTGTGTGTGTGTTTGTGTTTGTGGGAATATGAGACTATGTGATCCAATCAAAAGTGGGCACCTCTTAGTACAGATGGGAATCTATCCACTGCATCCTTCAAATGTCTTTTTTTGCCATAGCTCTGACCATTCAGAAGTGGTCTGGGACACATACGGCCACACTTGTTCAGTAGTGTGTAAGTAAATGTGTCCAGGGCCACTTAAAGGCTGTCTTTTTTTAAGTACACACAAAACAGACTTTTCAATGTTTGTGAAGGCACTGATTTTTTTCAGCTGATTTCATTAATATCCCCAAAGTCTCTAAAAATTGCACAACTTTGACAGTTGTTGAGTGAAGGGAAGCTTGAAAACTTAACACAACCACTTCAGCCAGCAAATTCTCAATCATTGGTACATCTTCCTTAATTCTGACATTGGCTAAAACACATAAATGATAGTTTCTTTGTTAAAAAGAAACCAGCTACAGCTGAATTACACAGTGCAGTGGAGATTACCAGCTACGTGAGGCAACTCTACTGCTAAAAGTGCATATTACCTGCAAAAATTTTGCATCTGTTTAAATACACCATTTTGACTGATTTCCCCAATTTTAACTAAGTGTTTGATACAGAACAATTATTAACTGCAAACAAATCAGATTTAAATACAGGTAACAGTAGCTGATACTTATTTGTCGTCTCAAATAACAATGAATTTGACCTTTGCAAAAAGGAAGATATAGGTGTTAGTTAGAAAACAGAACAGGGATGCTGGATCTGATTTCAAGCAGTCGCTCATAACATATAGAAAAGCATTTCAAGTGCAAAGTGACATACTTAAAGCTGTCCACTTGAAATCTGCTCATCTAAGATGCATGTTAATATCAAGTTTGAAAAGCTTGTGTGTGTGCTTATGTGTGGGTATGTGTGGGTGTATGGGTGTGTGTATATCTGAGCTGTTCCTGTGACATCAGAGCTACCATGGTCACTTACAGCCTTTATCTCCTCAAACACTCCCATTCGCCAACCTAATTACAGCTGTAGCCTAAATGGCAAAGGAACCAATAGAAATTGACAACCACGGCTCTTTTTTTGTTTTTTCAGACAAAAGCTTAAACTGAAGCAAAACATTCTGATTCACACTGCCACATTAAATCAAATCAAATAGCCGTAAAAATTAAGCTGTCCTGGACTAACAAGTCATTCACTGGTCTGCATGGACCTGCAGGGACAATCAAAACAAAGTTTATTACTGTATCTGACAGCTGGTCAGCTGGTCGCCTTTTTTGCATTCTCCTGTAGTTACAAAGAGCTTAAAGCTGGCTATGAGGATGCCTTCAAATACACTCTAAATGGTACAATAAAAACCTCTCAACAGCTCAGAGTGGTATGTAATACACAAATCTGACCAAATGAGACTTCATGAAACTGAAAAAAGAGATCAGGTTTTGGAAATCCAACCAGCCTGACAAAATATTAAAACAGAATAAAAAAGTGCTCCCAAGCAGAGTGAGAGTTGGTAAACAAGCATGGGTAATGATGAGAACAAAAAGACTTAAATATCTGATTGTAAAAAAATGATACCAATGTAGATTAAAATGCACTAGCATAGTTTATATCTGATAAACAATTATCTGGATCTAATGTTCTGTAGTTGTTCAGGCTTAAAAAAATAAGGCAGACAGTAAACAACAACATATTCAAATACTTGATAGGACACGTAAGTATTGATTTTGTATACGCTGTGTTTCATTAGCTAAACTTATTAGTACATACTTGGTAGGGGGTGCTGTGCGTAGATGCAGGCCCCCTTGCTCCAGCAGAGAGGGATACAGCCGCTGTTCTCCATTTGTGCTGTTGTAGAGCTTTTCAAGGCCTGGCCACGGGGCCCAGACAAAACTGCTGGGCCCCGAAAACAGCATAAAGCCTAGGACTTGGCCTGGCTAAAACCCTGGCTTTTCACAAATGTGAAAAATTTCGGGTTTACAACTTTGAATAAGCCAAGGAAAAGCAAAAATCCTAACATGTCTCCAAAAGAGTTAAAAAACTGAGACCTGCTGTGCTTGTTACTGGGATGTCATTGGTTACTGGGGTGATATCCATTGTGCTACTTTTAGACGTGCCACAAGATAGCCACAGGGAACACAATAGAAAAAAAAAAATCAATCAAAGCTAGTGTCCCAGGGTTGTAAGTAACTCCAGCACAGCAAAGAGCTCAGTGAGAGGAAACAGAGGATGTCAAATATCCTTTGTACTGTAAAATGTGATGACACAGCAAGTATCCTTAGAGGAGGTAAAATACACCAGTTCGTGACTATCTATTGCCTAGCAGTCCTCAAACTTGATATCTATTATCAGAATCCAAATGTTTTCCTCCTTTAAATAGCAGAGAGATAAAAATTCTGACTTGGCTTCTCACATCCACTGTGGCATATTATGCAGAATATGTCCAAGTTAGAGTTAATCTGAATTAAGATCTTTTACAGCAATACAGAACAATGATAAAAACTACAAGTACAGTAGGTAGGAGAAAAAAAATCCAAGCTTCTGATCACAAGACTGTGATTTACTTTCCCAAGGCTTGCTCACACATCATATTACTTCAGGACTTATGGGAGTGACTTCAGGTTCAGGTCTTAGTAATCAATCCGCCCAATACATGTCGTCACCTTTAGCCCAGCAAAAATATGTTGACCATTGTGCAATATGAGCTGTAATGATCCTCGTGTGGAAGTTCATTCTTTGCTCCTTCATTTCAGGGAGATAGAGCCCCTTCTGGGGGAAGAAGATTCAGTAAGTAGCTCGAGGACACTTGAGCAGGGTGCAAGCTTTCCCTGACAGACTTTTAAGTCTCACTTCTTTGTTCGGGGAATGACAGCGCTACCCATTAGATCATCCTGGAATATGATAAATTCCCACAAAATGACAAATACAGGTCCTCGGTGTTAAGCTGCTGAGCCAATCAATCGATCCTCAATGCGGTATGCAAAAAAGTGGCTTCCCTGCAGTCATAAATGTTAAATCACAGGATTCCGCACGGTTTGTCAAGCATCCAGGTTACAAAACAAAACTGACATCCCTGGGAAAGTGAGACTCCATATAACCACATCAAAGTATCGTCTTCCAAGAAATGTGGTAGTTTGCTCAGTAAATCCAACAGTGTTGACCAAAATAAGATGACAAGATTTGAGAAAGAAGAGAGGAATAACTGGCATCAGTAAAGAAAGAGACAAATATGTAGGGCAAAGAGGGATGTAGAGAAATGGAGCATAGTGACAGAGAGCCATATGAGAGTGACCGATGCAGGAGGTAAGAAGCAAAGCAAAACTGAGAGAAGATAAAGACAGAAAAAAAGATGAGATAGAAAGAGAGGAGAGGATGAGCTGAATAAGAACAGAACGATCAAAAACAAAGAATTAGAAAAAGACGTACAAATAAGAAAGGAAAAAAGGAGGAAAGAAAGACAGGGGGATGAGTAGAGAGAGAAACCCCAGGGAGAAGCCTAGCCTCACATCCTCCAAAGCTTTACCACAATGCTCAGAGCCCGCAGAAGTTAAGCAGGTCAAAGCAGGTGTCTGATGTCAACAAGAGACATAAAGTGACAGAGACCTGAAGGGAAAGGTGGAGCAAGAGTCAGGAACAAAAAAAGCTGTGATCCGATGCCAGGCAGGACAGTGTGAGAGCAGGACCGGAGAAGAGAAAATGATGCTGAAGGAAAAAAATTGATGCAGTAAATCTCTTTCCAAGTCAGTCAGCTGTGTGTTGTTCAGTCTGGCTTCTTAAGGCTTTCCTCTGAAGCAACGGAAGAGCAACTGGATCACAACATCGTTCCCAACCTCACACACAAACACGCAGCCGCAGCCGCAGCCGCAGCCAAACATACACAAATGCTGTACATCCAGCACAGTCCTTGAGCAGTCGAAATGAGAGCACCAAAGAGACTGTGGAGTGAGAGTGTGTGTGTGGAAGCCAGAGAGAGGGTGTATGTATACGGGAGTGCATGTGGCTAAGCAGTGTGGCGACTGTGTGTGTGCGTCTTTGCATGAGGGAAGGTGTACGTATTAGAGAAAGTGTGTGCAAATTACACAAAAGTGAGTGTGTGCATGTGTGAGCCAAGAGTTTCTCCTCTGCTGTGTTTTCTGTATAGGCTGCTGTGACCACGCTGCGAAAAAGCTGCTCCGCTCACTAACAGGCAGAACCAGAGGAAGGTAGGGGAGGGGATGTGCGTGTGTGTGTGTTTGTGTGTAAGGTAGAGAAGAAGAGAGACAGGAAGAGGATGAGAGACATGCAGAAACTGTGTAATTGAGATGTGATGCAGGAAAAAGCAAGGTGATTGGACCGTACTTATAAAAACGCTAAAACGATCTCACTCTTAATCATCCCTCTATGTTTAATAAACAGGCCCTCACATGAACACACAAAGCCAACACAAACACACAAAGTTTAACCAGGATTAGAGCTTAGCCACTGAAAACGTACATTCCACTCTTTGACCTAAAACAACAGTTTCACTCTGTATTTCCTTTTTCACCGTCTCCTTCATCTGTCTGTCTGTCAGTCAGTCCGTCTGACTCCTTTCTCTCTCTCTCTCTCTCTCTCTCTCTCTCTCTCTCTCTCTCTCTCCACTGCCCTCTGTAGATCTCTGCTGCCCTCTGTCCTCATCCCTCCTCCTCTAACATAATTCACCTGCTTCTGCGGCATGTCAGCTCTTTACTGGCAAGAAAGCTCTAGGACACTTAATCCCCTGGAT
>JAPZDY010000025.1:15536848-15550237 GCA_029783645.1 Ctenochaetus hawaiiensis
CTTGATGTCACAAAGGATAAGATGATCATGAACACTTTTGAGCTAAACATTTAGCTGCAAAAACTCACAACTCACAACAGTCATTATTTTGTAATACAAATTGATGTGGATGATTGTAGCTATGTATTAATTTTATTTTGATTTTGCACCAAATGTTAAACTGGACAATGTCTGATGATTATGTCTTCTGATGTGTTCATGATGGCTCAGGTAAAGACAAGCAGGGTCATACTGACATCACACTTAGGTTTTCTTTTGTTCAATTAGCTGCTTGAACTCTTAATTTGTAGACAGAAAAAGGACTCCTGGGTTTGAATTATACTATGACAGCATGCCAAACGAAAATATCAATGGCAGTTACTAAAGGGTTAATGCAGATGTTGCCATAGAGTAAATGAGCTCTGCCCCTTTTGTTGGAACTTATGGGACCATTAGTCAGAACTTAAGAGTACTTCTCCATTGAAAGAGGATCAATAAACTCCAGTGAAGACTTTTGTTAGCAGAAAAGAAGTTTTTGCTCCTCACCCTACTGACTCTGGCGAAAGTTTAAATTACCAAATGAGCTCCTCTTGTTGTGCTCTCCTATTGTATCACATGCTTGGCTTACTATGATCTGATTGGTATAAGTTAGTTGTGACAGACCACGATGGACAGGCGGTTTGTCCAAGTGCCTGCACTTTTCAGAACATGTTCCAAGGACGACTTCCCAGATGGTCCTGTTTAATAATCCATCTGTCACTTCAGGTTAGGATGCACATTACAAATACAGCAAATTGTTTTAAAAATAATTAATGAACAATTTAATGTTTGTTTCATAAAGTGAGCTCAGGACACCTGGTACACCAATGGTCAGGTGTTTACTGACAATGTCAAAAGGAGTAATATGAAAATATAAAGAGAAAAAAATATACATCCTTTGGGGTTTTGAAAATTGAGGAAATTCCCTAATCATCTGTTTATAGGTCATCTACAAATATTAAGTTTTTCTTGATCCACTTCAATTTAAAACCCCATGGGGGTGCTTAATAGCATCAGAAACATTGCAAACCATGACTCATGACATGTCTTCTTTTGTATTTTTTAGTGTTATCTCCATTCAAAATTGTTACATTTCTCCCTCATAGATTAACAGAGGCTGTATTTTAAGTTTTGTTAAGTGTGCTCCACATAAAACCATTTTATTTTTGTCAGAATTATTGTGAATAAGAGATTTTTGGAGGCCTTTATTGGCCCCAGCAGTTCAGCTGACAATGTGTGTATGCTGTTTGTCATTCAGTTGTTTCTTTTTAGCAGTTTGAGAGAGTATCAACTTAAATAATTGTCAGTAAACACCATCCTTAATTTTGGTAACACATAATTAATTAGAGAAACTTCAGAAAACATGTTGCTGTCCTTTTCAAGAATGACAAGCTCCAAATAAATAAAATCCTCCTGAAAAACTATAAGTTTAACCGTTACCTAGCAACAGCCATACAGAGAGGCCAGAGCCAAGGACAATAAAATGTCTCATCTATATCTATAACATTATTAAGCTCCACCTTGATTCATCCAGTGACACAGCAAAACCATTCCTGATAAAGTCTGAGCCAAGACCAACATCAGAGAACATTATGTCTTGTGCAAAAACTGGAAAACTACAAAAAAACCTTGAAGGAAGAATCTCTACTGATTATCTTCTAGAAGGATACTGTCAATTTTTTTATTTTATTTTATTAAAAAAATACCTTAAATACCAAACTCTAACCAAAAGCAAAGCTATATTTGATAAGGGTGCAAAGAAAATCTTCATAATTCAGGTTTGAGAGTTCATACACATTTCAAAAAAACAAAGATTAAGACATATATTGCAGACTACTTGTCATCTAGTGGTGGATGTCAAACATTTGTACATTATTTTAAAATAGCATACAAGTTACCTTTCTGCCATCAGTTGACAGACAGGCCAACTTTAACAATACTTGCCCATAGGCTATTTTAAAAAAAAAAGTACTTACCAGCATAGTATGATATTCTTGAAATATCTGGAAAAGGAAAGGGAAATGGGATGGGAGAAAAGAACAAGATTTTACTTTGATAAATGTTTTGTACAACACATTGTGGCAGAGAATATTCACAGTAAAAGTAAGGGTAAATCATGGCATCAATAACAGCTACTGTACAACTAAGTTACTGTGGCCAAAAGAAATGTTTTGTTTCTTCTGACACTCCTAAACCAAGCAAAACAAATTCAGCATACTATACAGTTAATTGTCCATAAAATTGATTCACTCTTTTCAAGTATCAAACACTTGATGAGCACTGATAAGTGTGTCTATGCGTGTCTGGGAATGTTGTGCTTCTTTAATGTAAATTATTTATCATGGATTCTTCTTATTCATCTGAAACACATTAGAGAAAGATGAAAATCAGTACTAAAGATGAAAAAATAAAGAATATTTCAGTGAAAAAGGTCATGAAGGACACAAGGGTAGAAGGAGGACATGTGGAATGAGTCAGAAAAGATTCTAATAACGAGACAGCAGAGGTAAACAGAGGAGATAATCAAATCACATGGTCGTTAAGAAATGGAGCCATTGACAGGAGGGACACTGCAATTAAATTACTTACATAATTAAACAATAATCAAAATGATCCACTATTAAATCAAATCAAATCATTTAAGCTCTCCAATTTACCATTACACCAAAGAGGACCTCCATCACTTAGACAGCCCAACTGTAAAATGCAATTGATTACAAAGCTCAGCGTGTTGACTGACATGAGTCAATATCTAATCACAATAAGCACATTTACATGTTACATGGTAGGACTGACGCGTATCAGGAAGCAGGGGGATTTAATATGAGCTCCATTCCAGACAGTCGGAGCGAGGCAAGAATCATGACTTGGCAGAATATATCTGCTCTGTCATGCTGTAATAACTTCACCCCGTGGCCTCATTCGACTCACAAATCTGTCTCATGGCTGCAGCACTCCTCCTATCTCAACTTTTCACTCACTCTTTTACAACACACTCGTGTAGAAATGAAACCAGAATGAGCAATATGATGAAACACTCCGAAGCTTCGCTGACATCTGTTACTAAGCAACAGAAGCGAAGCAAGGACTGTGGTGCCAATTAGGATGCCGAGGCTTTGTCTTGTTTAAATGTAAGATAAAAAGCTGTGCCCCAATTTTATGCAATATACCTTTTTTCAAAGCATGCTCTTATTTTCAGATAGTATACAAAAAATTATACAATGAAGTCACACAGAGACAAAAGCTATGATCAACCAAACTCAATAGAGGTGTTTTTCAGGATGTTGCTGTGTGCTGATTTTATTCCACGTACAAATTCTAAGCAGCTTGTGCATGTAGTTTGTTCACATTAAAAAGCAGAAAAAATAAAAAACTATACTTAAAAAAAGGCAGTACATACATATTGAGATGACCCTGAAGAGTCAACTAGTCCACAATTCAATCTCAGGAACCTGTTTTGACTGCCAATCTCACACTAGTGAGATTGAAAAATAGCCTTTTGTCATATAAATACCAGTCAATAATACTGTTAATAAAATAATTTGAAAATAACAACTCGACCTGAACTGAGTGAGCAAATGAACCAGACTTAACAGCTTCTCCTAAGAGACAGAGAGCAAAGGGAACACTGACAGCAGAATCTAAGATAAGTAAAAGAGAAAATAACTGAGCGAGAGGTCGGACAGGAGAAAACCTTGGACTAGCTTTTAGTCATTGGAGAGAACTTCATGAAAAAAGAAAGAGAGATGTTTAGTTTGCCTTGCTGGCTTGCTAAGACATCTCTTGTGTTGATTTACTGGTTTGAAGTTGTCGACTTGCTAGTTTTCAATAAAAATACTGCAAAAATGCACATGAACAGCTGTCCATATTTAGTGCTGCATAAATGAACTGAAATAAAAAACTGGAGGCATACCAACTCATAAAATAAAGCAATTCTTGCATAATGTTGTTTCAAGTTCATTTTGGTTATTACATTCGCAAACACTTCACTTGGTTGGATTCACTGTTGCTCAGTGTGTGTTCTGCCACTTCACATAATTTCCTCTAATCACATAATCCAGTTTGTTCCAGGCCGAGTGGTGTCCAAAACGTCAGCTAGAGTAGGATGCTATTAACAAAAGCAACATCACACCAGTCCTGGCATTTTTCTCTCTTCCTCACTTTCAGTGTAACACTCACCAGTGATAAACGTAACATTTAAGGCATTGATACACAAGCAATTTTTATCCGAGAGCAGCAGTGCATTCACTGAGGTAGGCTTAGGTGTCTGCTGAAATGTCTCCTGATGTTAAAAATACACCTATGAACATAAAGCTGAAGCACTATTGCCTCTGAATGGTGCCCACACACTTGTTCTATAAGACTGCCTTCGGATTATACATTATCATATTCAACAGACAAACTGCAACATGTGCATCACTAGACATATTTTGTTTAAGAGACTTGTCTTTTCTGTTAAACTAAATCCTCGGCAGGGATATTTTCTCAGTGTCACCAGAGAAGACCCGGCTTTGAAACCCAACTTTAATCTTTCACATCCACAAATAATGACCCCCAACTAGAACCTGTTATTTAAACTGTACTGAAGCATCTGTCACTGCTTATAACATTTTTCACTTGCATAAACACTCATCAGAGCTTCTCCCTCCTACTCTATCGCATTTCTCCCCTTGCGTTCTCAGCCTTTTTCTTTCTCTCTCCCACTCAGAGTAAAAAAACGATTGCCTCTGGCTGCAAACCACAGAGGCTACGCTACAGTTGACACCACTCTAAGGGCATTGCACAACTCCATTCTCATCAAGAAAACAACAACAGCCTTTGCAGCTCTGCACTGTTGAGCCTGTCAGAAGAAAGCACAACACAGCAGAGTGGCTCAGGACCGAGAGCGACATCAGAGAGTACAATAAAGTCACGACAGTAGCAGCTACAGCTTTAATGAGATAGCTGTCACTGTAAAATTATTGTAGTACTAGGACTACTATAGCGCTTAGAAAGTAAGACAGAATGGTCTCATTTACACCAGCGCACTTTTTTACACTTGTATTTACCATGAGGAGGGTTAATGTCCTGACATTTAAAATGGTTTCATCTTTATATGAAACACCTGTGTTAATACACTTGCAGTCCAGCTACAGCAGATAAACCAGGAGAAGCCATTGTGTGGGTTTATTTGCTTGTATTCTCACAATCAATTGACGTTGCACTCTCAATTTGTTCAGCAGTGTGTCAATAATGTTTGAATACAAGCATTTAATTCACCTCACTTCCCAATGCACCCATATCAGTTCAGAGTGACGAGCAGGATACAGTACAAATCCTTCAAAGAGTTAAAAATAATCATTAAATTTGCTACATCATTCATACCTGTTCATCAACAGCTACTCGTTATGAATAACTGTCATCAATTGTTTCCTACCAACAAATACAAATTTACAACATGCCCTTATTTTAGTTTAACCTATTCTATCAAAGATTTGTTTAAATTTATTTATTTAAGATCTATTTAAGATGTGCAATATAGCATGTAATAATTAAGCTAAATACAAAACCGTAAGTAAAACTCTTTTCAGCATCCCAAGAACTAATGTAAAATCAAAGACTGCAAGACAGATTATTTACTGGTCAATCACCAAAATTACTACCACAATGTTTTTTACATTTCTTCTTGCAAATAAAAAGCTGAAAACATTCATCAGAGATTTCTAAAGGTATTAAACTCATAATTTCCTGGTATTGCAACATCTTGAGTCTGGCTAGTTTATTTGTTAATAGTTTGTATGTTAATAAAGAAGACAAACTCAATGATGCTACGGAACAACAAAATTCTTATTTGTGACATCTTTTGAAGAGTAAATGTTTTTGACTTTATATAAGGGCAACAGTTTTACATGGCAGGAATGCAGCATGCACTGTCAGATACTCCCTTAACAGCTTTCTATTTATGATATTTTTACATAAATTTGCTGATTTATAGTTTGACAATTTTTTTTTAGACAAACAAGTCTTTTTTTACAAGCCATTTTATGGCTTTACTTCTGTGCGCAGTGCACTGCACCAAAGTTAACCCTCAGACTGTAAGTCTCTGGTGTCCAACAGAAGCTAATACATCTCTAGTATTCTTTCAGGATCTGAAAAAACAGATTTTTGTTATTAGACACTCAAGGTTTTAGATACTTTGCTGTATATTTCAATGTGAATTCCTCACTAAGTAAGCTTCTTAGAAAAATGTGTCTGCTGTCAAAATCAAATAACAAATTGTGGTATTAAGAGGAAAAATATTTAAACGAGCATGATACAACATTTTACAGCCAGAACTGTCAAGCCATGGATTAATGTATCTGTTCCTACTTTCAGTTCACTTGAAGTGCAACAAATGAAGAAAACCTTGAAAGTGAAAACAGTGATACATTTAAAATAAATATAGTGTTGTTCTTGCTTGACTGTACTCTAAATATTAATTTGACAGCAACTTCACTCCTCTGTTTGCTGTTCTAATAACAACTTGAGTAAAGCAAAGTAAAATGAAAGGTATGAGGATGTGTCGATGTCTTACCAACCATCTTAAATATTACCTACAAGGACATTTATATTCATTAATTATTTCCTGTTATTGTAAACCGAAAATTGAATATCCTCCTAGTGATACTATGATACTATTACCAAGTCACATTTATTCCATTATGATGTCTCCCATGACCATGACGTCCAAAATAATGAATATCATCATGGCTTGACATTTTTAACCATACCCAAACAGATGTTGTGCTATAAATGCACTTTAGAGGTAGGTGTTCCATGTACTGTCATACTGATTTTTCCATATTGCTCAGCCTAAATGTGTGTCAGATATAGGGGAGGGTCAAATGTCTCACACAGACTTCTAGAAACATAAACATATCTAAACATAAATAGAAAATGTAGATTCTGATCAAGTTTAATAAAAGTTATTCACAGTATCCCACAGTGAAAGCTGATCACGTGGAATATGTTAAGCAAAACAGCGTGCTACAGATGAAAATTGGGGAAGACTGATGATGACACAACAGGAGCACATGTTTTCAGTTACAGGTTGTAACAGCTAGCTCAACAGACTTAAAAACAAACAGGCAGTCCATGGGTTTAAATAAGTCCAAGTTCTAGCATTTTTTATTCCATTTATGAATCTGACAGCTAATTGTTTCAAGTTAATTTCATGGAATGAAGCATCAGCTCAGGTACTTAAGTATAAATGTAACTGCATGTAATTGATTAGAAAATTTCTTAAGTAAGTATTAACTGAATTTGGAAAGATTATGACACAACCTATCAGGTATTTACCTACAGCTATTAGCGCAATACCAGAAAACATGGCCCCAGGCACAGGATGGGTGTTGGAGTTGTAACTGTCCTGGAATTCAATACAGCACAACAAAGTAACCACAACTTAGGTAATACACAAGAAAACACAACTTAACTTACTTTCTTAATAGATTAAGAAGGTGTGTGTTTTTACATATTAACTACTGCAAATACAAACACACAGTGTGTTTATATCTGGTCTAAGGACTATCAGTATGGACTCCAAAGGCATATGTTAAGTTTTGTTAAAAAGAAAAATAAAGTAGGCACTATATAACAAATCAAAAATAAATCAAATCAATCAAAAACTGTTCACTAGTTGCTCTTAAACATTTTCTTATTCTTCCTCAACTGCCAGACATTTCTGTTTGCTTTAGGACTTGTTCAATAACACACTCTCAGTACACAACTGTCATTTGCACACCTACGTTTACCCTTGTGGACCAGAAAAGAGACATCTGATAGCTGTGGCCCGTGGCTGTTTAGCTGCATTTATACAGAAACAGCATCTGATGTTTAACTCTTTGTTGCACAGGTTTGGCCAGTTGTGGCTGCCCCAAAAAGAGCCATGAGGATTGAATGTGGAAAAAACAGATGTGAACCACATACAAGGGTTAAAAGTAAAGACCTTTTTTTACATGTGTGAAGGCAGGTTTTGATGCACCAGGTGAATTTTAAGAATAACTGGTAAAGGCACCCAGAGCCATAACAGAAGCAGATGAGGGTAATGACCTCAAATCTTGTCTTTCATAGACTTACATAAACTGAGTACTGAATGAATGAATAAGCAGGTTGTGAAATATTATCTGTCATTCTTTTGTCTTGAGGTATGACAGCACTTTTTGGCAGCTGTAGTCACAGTGGTAGCGATAGTCCCAGTAAGAGTAGCAATGACTGTAACAGCTGGAGCAATGGTAATAAGTGTAGCTGTAGCAGTAGTTGTTACATTCCATCTTTAGAATTGTGGAAGTTTAAAAATTGTACAAGAGAAACACAAAGCGGCAGGTAAAAACAGAAAATAAATTCCTATTCTGTACGGACACAACAGCACGGCACACATTCACTCTATTCTGTTTCATGAAGGCAAGCAGTGCAAGCAAAATCCAACATCCAGATACATACAATCATGTAGTTATATGTCGGATCTGTTTATCAAAGGAAACATTGCAGGCTGACATTGCATGAGAGCCCTCAGTGTCTTTGTTCGTGACCACACTCTACCTGTCTGTTAGGTTTTCACATGCAACTGCTTGCACAGCGGCGAGCAGCGCAAATTCCTTTCCAGCCCTCTGCCTGCCTACCTTTCTGAGCACAGAGTACCCGTACACCTAGTCTTATCACAGCATAACGCATTCCCTAAGCAATGTATGACTACACATGTTCATACCTCCATTGGTGCAGCCCAGGAAATCCCAGAACTGCATGCTGGCAGTCAGTTGACAGAGGACTGAACCACCGCTAAATCACAGACGCCTGTGTATGTTCCTGTTCTGTCCCTCCACTTCCTAGTTGTACTGAATGCTGTCAGTTATAGGAGAGGGAAAACTCCCGCCCACTGATTGTTTTGGACTGACACACCTGGGGGCTGAGTTTCATTTCAAAACAGCTGCCGCCTCCTCTCCACTTTTCCATTCACTTCCCATCTCATCCACTGCTCTGTGTCTCATCTTTATCTTTGTCTGACTTAAAACAGACAGGTGTAAAGATCGATCTTACATTGTCAGTGTTGCTTTCCACATCCCTGCCTCTTCAGATTAGTAGAAATAATGGCAGAAGGCAAGACAAACTGGCAGGCAGAGAAGATACAAAGCCACAGCAGAGTACAAGCCCTCCTTTTCACCCCATGTATGAATAGCAAGCGTACATAAATTATGAATTTAAGTGGGCAAGATTCTGTAATATGCACAACAATCAGAAATTCAAATCACAAATGTTTAGACAGAAGGCAAAAATAGCTTATAATCACAAAAACGGGGTCCTTTTATATATGTATGTGTGTATATATATATATATATATCTGACTGCAGGTCTGTGCACAACAAAATCCAGAGAAAACAATCCATTAATCACACGGAACAGCCTTGCATTCTAGAAAACATTAACTTGGCTTTCAACATCTGCACTGTAAAGTTTAAGCTTGAGTTCATTTATTGGAAGGGAAGTGACTTTGCAGAAATGAAAGTTAAATTTCTTGATAATTTACTGACTGAAAATGCTGTCATATCCCATTTTCAGAAACAGCTAGAGGTAGATATTCATATATCTGTAATTTAATTAATAAATGAGCAGAAAGCAATCATTTCAGACTTTTATTCAAGTTACAATTAACTACAATATTTTCCAAGCTAGCTGTCACTTAATATAAATATTGCGCTTTGTCCACAGTCGCGTCAGAATATCTGAGGATGCACTTTGGGGTCCGATCCTTCAGCTGCTAAGGGGTGTGGACAGGGATGTGATCAGGGGGGGACAGTCACATAAAGGCAGGAAACAAGATGGGAAAAACGCAGGAAAACAGAAATCTGGGGACATGACAGGGCAGCTTTGACTCCGAAACCCCCTGAAACCTCAAAGCTAAACTGACAAATCACATCTACAAGACTGCTGGGCACCAGGCTGCGCAGAGCACGACTAAATAAATTGTAGCATTACACCTAAAATATTAGTTTAATCCCACCAAGCATGCTACAGGCTCCTAAAACCACAACTGGTTCAAATATTAAAGCGTTTCACTCGGTCTACCACAGCGTTAAGACTACAGATTTGTGGCTGACAAGGCAGCAAGCAACCCAAAACACTTGAGACGCTCAGATTAAAAGTAAGAACTGCCCTCTTTTGTCTCAAAACCGTTGCTCCTAACAATAAACCCTTAGTCTGAGCCACTCTTTTTCTGTGAAAACACAGATGTTTTTTGCCACGGCGTTGTTGCCCAGCATGACAGAAATCCTCCTTGGCTTGGACCTTTGCACCTAACCGGAGAAACAGAGAGGGGTGGTTTCGGCCACTGCACCACTGTCTGTCTGTTAGGAATACAAATGACTTCGCAGTGTCAAAAATGACCAGCATTTCAAATCATTAGGTCTTTCATAATTTGCCCCAAACCCTAATATCACCCCCTTCGTGTGTTGCATTGGCGTTAACCCCATTGTCTGTGTGTCACCCCCTTTAATGCTAAGCTAGTTCGGCTAACGGTGGGCTATTCCCATTTAATCCGCCCCCCAGATGGATCAATACTCACCCGCTTCAACCCTGGAGCCCGGCCGCGGCTACTTTCCGTTATCGGCCACCTTTTCCAGCCAGAGAGGTTTATTTATGAATATGTATACCCGCTGATATCAAAGCCGGCTTGTTGGCTGTATTTCTCCGTTATGAGTCCCTCTCCCTGTCTGTTTTTGTCCACAACAGCGCCGTGCCCGGTTGTCGGTGTCCACTGACGTTAGCTGTTAGCACTGCTGCTGCTGCTGCCGCTGCTGCTGCTGCCACTGCTCTGCTGCTGCTGGAGCCTGAGCTTTTCCAACATGGCTGCAGCTGGCGGGGATCACTGACAGGAGGAGAGGGGCCCTACGTGTCCAGTACTACTTCAAGGGTCCCTATGGTTCTTATGTAAGACCTTAATATCTCGATGTCCTCCATGTATCTTGTCATGTATTTGCCATGGATTATTATGACACCGTGATATGGAGGATAAAGCAGTACAGTTACATAAATTCTTTATCTTACACTGTGCAGTATCTGATCAAATTGATGAATGTTGTTAGAGTCTTTAAAGGGGTTAAACATGTAATCATTTGTATTAATATCATGTATGAATAGGTATAAATATTTGTTGTTTGTTAGGTTGCAACATGGGTAAATTATCATTGCCAAGAATTCATTGCTGTCACAGCATCTCACAGACCAAAGAGCCAGAGATGCCACGGTTCAGTTTTTTGTGTGTTTACATAAAAATCACCATATAAAACCACGGGAATTATATAATAAAAGAAATTAATACCCATAAAATCCAAAAATATAGATAACACAGCAGTAAACTCCAGTCCTCATAAAAATTATTTGTACAAAGCCGTAAGTTGTAAAAGAACCATTTGAACAGAGAAAAAAAATAAGTATAAATAAATAAATATAAATAAGTTTAAATGGGATGAAAATGGCTGTTTTTGACCTCTAAACAAATTTCATAAACCAAACAGATGCCCTTCAGCATGGGCACACAAAAATATAACATGCAGTAGCAAAAGAAAAAATATCTGTAAAACACTGTATGTGACTACAACACACAGTGTGTGAGATGTAAACACAACAGAGAACATACAATACTTTTCAGTGTTGTTGGTAACCAGTAATAAAAACTGGGCTAAGCGAGAAGCCATATATGTTCCCACACTGAAGTATACATTTATATGATATTGTGTAATTTTGTAAGTGGTGGGTATGTTGGGTAAGAAGCACTGCTCTTTCACAATAAACTGCATAGTGTGAAAGTAAAACTGTCATTGCCAGTGTCAAGGTACACCATTTTCTTGTCTTTTATAACAGCTTTTTTCCCCCTTCTGTGATGGAGATAAAAAAAAAGGTTGTGAAAAAGGAGTTGCACTCAGTGATCAAAACTGCCTTGCTGTAGGTAAGCCGATAGAAGTAGTAGGGGGGCACTGATGTCTTTGAACAAAATAGTCTTTATCTCACAGCACAGTATGTTATTGAGGGATGTTGAAATTAAATTGCTCTCTTCTTTGTCAGCCCCACTTTGGGCAAGTAATCACTCTGCTGGCAGGGCAGCCATCAAATTCACCTTGTAGGACAAATCACACGTCTACCAGAGTGAATGGAAATGTGCAGGGCTTTTTTTTATGATGCGGCCCAATGCACCAAAGCACTGTGAAATAATAGGAAACAGAAGATACATTAAGAACCCACAGTCGTGCTGGAGCTAATGTCTCATGTTTAAATGAAATCATCAGAGATTTCTGTCATAAATTATTCATCTTCATAATGTAAGCCAAACAAAAGAGGCTTTGAAATAAAAATGCACCCAAAACACGCACACAGATACACAGACAAAAAAAATTATTGTGACTTTGATGCTGACTGCCATTATGCTGTCTTGGATCTGTGTTTGTTCACTGTCTCTCAGTCACGGCCCAAAACAATCCATCTACTGATGGGCCTACACACACAGTCCCACCTACATGTACAGTGCATTCATACATGTGGTTAATATCCACACGCGCACACACACACACACACACACACACACACACACACACCACACACAGTTCAAAGAGTGTTTTTACTGTGCAAATTGTGATGCGTGTAACGGTGAACACTTAGGTGGATTAAAATTCATGACGTCATAGTGACAAGGTTTTCACTGGGCCACCAGTGCTCCTCACATTTACACATTTGGCAGTCAAACAGCTTGGCAGGTACTTGGAAAAGGCTTTTATGTTTAGTGTGACGTGAATCTGTCTTATATAATTACAAAGTATGAGAGAGAATGGGAAAGGTTAATCAACTCTGAAAAAATTAGGAATTGCAAGCGTGCATGCACACTTAAGTGTATTTAGCAAATAGCCCATTGTATGTTGTAGGTAGAGAAGGTGATGCATTGCAAATACTTCCACTTCTGATTCTGAAGGGTAAAACAGGCTTAGTGAGGACCCTGATGGCACTGCGGCATTGCTAAACTGAAATGTATTTGATTCAGTTGTGAATATAGTCTACATGCTATTTCAGAGGCCAGAGAAGTTGTTTTGCAGGAGAAAATAAGGCTCAATTTACATCCATATTTTACACCATTAGACTTACAACATATGGAAGCTGTTGCCAGATTCAAAAAGGAGAAGCGTGTTAAGCGTGCCGAAATCATTGTTTTCAAGTAGGTTTTTGTCCTGCACACATCTTTATATGACTTGCAAATCTCATGCATTGGCCTTTTAGTCTCTCATGCTTTCCATTTTATTTTATGTGTTTCAAATAATATTATAAAGGTACTAAAACAGCTTAAACATGATCAAATTAATAAACAAACAAAAA
>JAPZDY010000025.1:15560876-15576404 GCA_029783645.1 Ctenochaetus hawaiiensis
CCAAAATAAGCCATTTGAAGCTGCCACTAATCAAAATATTTCTGTTTCCTGCTGCTTCCAATTCGTAAAAAAAAAACAAGACAACCCTTTCATTTGGTTTGTAGAAAATAATCAGATTCTAGTGTTAATCTTCATGCAGCAGTCTTCCCTTTGTGTCATTTCCAAGCAAAGACCACTAGATGGAGCTTCATGCACAATTTCTGGATGCTTCTTGTCAACTGACAGCACACAGAAAGTCAGGATGGTACACACTGCGCTGCTTTTCACTTAATAAGCCTTTTTTAAAAGACAGTTGCTTGATATTAGAATGTTTGTGTTTGCTGATGTTATTTTGTTTCTGCTATGTGTGTGCAATGGTTGCAACTCACTAAACCCAGCAGTTTTTTCAGTAAATATATGAACTTAACTCCTTCTTTGCCTTTTACTGTCCCATAACTTGATTTTGACACATGGTTCTGCCTTAAATCTATTTCAACAAGCTATTTAAGGAAGTCATTTGGAGTCTTTTTCGTCTGGAAAATCCTGTGTGGGTGTGTCTACTCCAAAACAGACGTGATGGACGGTGAGATGGAAAGTTTTGGGGGCCAGAATTCTCAGCAGATCCTCAAGTGGTCATTGAGTTTCAAGTATTGATATGTAACCTCCTATATAACCTGCTGCACATGTGTTGAGGACATTCTGTTTTGGGGGTGTCAAAAAATCTCAGATGACGACAGGTTACATAAGAGTATGCAGCCCTATTCCACACTTTCTGTATGGCTCTCTAGGTTCTCTTACATTCTTGATGTCAGTGCCCTGTGCTTACATATACATATATAATGTGAGCTGCTTTTCATAGTACAGTTCTATTGTCACGATGACAGCTGGTTGTCCTGGAAACTTGTCAGTCTTTCAGGTGAAAGTCCTGTTGTCTGACTCTCAGCTTTCAAAACACTCTAATTATACACGGAGCAGCTGCTGCCGCTTGCCACATGCTTGACTGTGTGCAAGTGTGTGTATGTGTGTGTTTGTTATTTGTACGTGTTTGTGTGTTAGTATGCGTGCATAGGATTTTTTCCCCCCCTTGTGTGTAACCCTACATGCATGTGGGTGATTTTTCCAGTAAGCATGTTTCTGAGGGTGCTTATGTTTATTTGCAAAAACACACAGGCCCCCGCCACAATTTATTCCATAGTATGATTAGCAGTGAGGGTACAGAATGTACTAATACAATCATGATCTGGCTTGAACTGATATTACACTGTTTTGCTGTGAAGTTTAAAAGTTTGACTTCTTGAGCAGTTTTCTAAAGGTGGAAAGTAAAGACCCATTAATATTCCTGAAAGTTCTCAACATTTTACTCAAACAACCATAAGTCAAAGAAAAATTTAGCCTACTTGTCACTATCACATATCACCATATGTTTATTAAATTTTGAATTTTTGTAGGATAAATGTTTTTTTTTCTGCTAAAAATCTCCTTTTGACCATTCAACCTTGTTTGGTGACCTATTCAGGGTCCTGGTCCCTTTAATTGAAAACCACTTCAGTAAATAATACAAAGGTATCATGAATCTTATTGTTGTAGTATTGTATTATATGCAGATGAGACCACTTTGCATCACATTAAAGACCCCCCTACTTCAACTGCCTCTCTCTGCACTGCAGTCAGCTGTAAATGGATATGCAACGAGTAACACTGACACACTTAATCATTTGTTTCTTTGAGTGGGCCAAAGCTAGTTGAACTTAAAAATAATAGCATGACTCAGAACAGGAAGCCTCTGCAATATCATTTGATCCAGCACAGGGCATACTGCAACTTCTCCACCATCCGCTCTTGGCAAATGAGAGGCTCGGTTTACCACCATAATGATGCACGTGCTGCTGCATCACATCCCATAAACACAGGCAAAAACCCAGAATCTGACATTGTGTGCTTATGTGCTAATTAGACATGATTAACAGTTGTGTTTATAAATGTCAGCTTATAGTATGAAAGATGCGTGTGCTTGTATAAAAGCTTCCTTTTCATATCCAGTTTCTTCTTATTGCTCTGGGAATTACATAGTATTTCACACTGCTACATAAGTAGTGTGCAGGAGGGACAGAATTACAAACTAGTGCATGGGAGGGGACACACTGTGTAATTGTATATATCAACATGGTAAATGAGCGTAAGTGTTTGCCTCCACCCCCACTTGAGTCATTCATCAGAAGTGAATGCAATGGAAGCAAACTATATTAGCTGTCAGGAAGTTAATTCAGGTAAGTAAAACTAATTTCTGTAATTTTCTGTAAATTTCTGTTGCAGGGTTGCAGATAAACATGAGCTATTAACAGAGAATTACCTGCTGTGATTACTTTGTAGTATAAAAGCCACAACTGTTAGCAGTGTTAGTGATCAGTAATGTGGCTATAGACATTGTTGTAGGGTTGGCAGCAGCCTAACATTATTGTTAAACAGACTGAACAACAAACTGGTCACCTAAATATTCTGGTTATATCACTGTAGGCGAGACACAAATACATCAGAGTGAGACAAGATAAAGTCGGATTAGGGCTCCGCTATTAAGGCAATAGGAGGTTTAAATAGCCTCAATCATTACATAATATCAGAAATAGCTCACCAAGAAGAATCTGGTTAAAACAACAACAAGCTAAGAAAAATCAAACAAAATATATGAGGAACACTTAGCCAGCAATGTACACGTGCAAAAAAATGGGACTATATTCACAGTGCAAAATCTATTTATGTATGCCCTATTATTGACATTAATATTCTATCTTTTTAAAATTAAAGACTAAAATGCAACAAGTGCCTGCACATGTTACACAGGCTGACTAGATAAAAAATGAAGAATAACTCTAAACACAGAGTTTTTACACTGAGAGTTTTGATATTACAAAAAAGGTAATAAATTACATCTTTTCATTATATGTATTTCTGCTTTATTATAACTCTAGCTGGTGAGTTTCAAAGACAATTTGGTTTGCTTACAAAAACCACTCAACGGTCAATAAATACGACTATAACGAGGCGTGTGGGAAAGTACAGATGGAAACGCAACAACATCAAAATTTAAAATTTGAAATTGCACAAAGAACATTAAGTTTGGTCAAGTGTGCATTTTGGCTTGTTTACCACTTGAAACTCAAAGTTTAGGACTTTGGCCTTGACTCAGGACTTGCCTGTCTGGACTTAGGAATCAAGTGCAAGGACTTGAGACTTACTTATGACAAAACAATGACTTGATCCCCCCTCTGATTGTCAGCTTGTGCAATGCTTAGTTGACAAAAATAAGGCTTAGACACTTCCTTGGCAGTTCTGTGAAAAGATTCATTGCTGAAGTCTTTGCAGGTCAGCCCACTGCTTCCATCAGGCTACAGCCGGCGCCCAGAGTGTCCTTTAGGCTTCTCAAAAAACACAAGGCTGCCAGCTGAGGACTGACCTACAAGGTGTCAGCTCACATTTCCAGAAACCATTGCTGTAACCATGTTTAGGTCAGTGCTCTGCTGTTTGTAGCATCAAAACAGGTGGTCACACTGGAGCAAACTGTTCCCACAGAGAAGCATGGGAAGCCTAAAGAGGAGTACATGTGCACATGTCCAACATGTGAACAAACAGAGGGTTTTATGAATTGCATTAATTTTATTTACAAGTTCAAAAGTAACAAAAATAACATTTCCTTGCAGTACATCTTGACCTATTTGAACTTTAACTGATATATGTTTCTGTTAACACGCTTCCTTTTTTTAAAGGCGAGGCAGCTCAATTTACATAACACACAAAACCAAACGACATGTCAGAGAGGATTCTTTTAGCAACACATCTTGGAGATACCTCTAGTGTCACACATGTTCAGCAACCTAGTATATTGTATCAGTTAACTCTAGCACCTTTAAAAAGATGTGTTAGTATGCTACTGACAGATTATTTACACTTTTAACATTAAATTATGTAAAAAAAAATTGAAATATGAAAAAAAATCTGAGTCAGTAGTAAGAGTATGGGTTTTGGTGTTAATGTGGTCACACTATGAACATATATAAATAAACATAGTTTTTATATATGTCAATATCTGTGAATTTTTAACATCACATTACAGCTGTCCTCATAGACTTCACTACATTTATTACTCAACCTATGAGAACAGTGGTTCAATTTACCTATTTGACACCTAATGTAATTATTTGCTTTGAAGTAAGTTATTAAAGCACTGCACTCAGTCAGCCTTACTTACTCTGACTCTATCTACAATTGTATGAAGACATTAGTTTAGACAAAATATGGAGGCTTTGTGTTGAATCACATATCACAATGTCACACTCAGATTGCTAATGATTTCTGTCCTTTAAAAAGTTGTAAAATGCATTGACTGCACAGAATCTCTTAGTTTGTTTGCAATCAAATTCTTATTAAGGCAAAACAGTTTTCTAATCTTGCTCCTCTTCTTGAGGTCTCTTTCATTAACTCTCACTCTGTGTTTGCAAATTGCTAATCACCACTTGTTGCTTGTAACATTTAATATATAAATAAAACATGGCACTGGGTCAATAAAATGAAATCAGACATGGGACTCTTGACCATGGCAAAATGTCTTGTTATCATAATAATGTATTTAATAAACAAAGCTCCGGTACAGAGGATACATATGCATGACGTGATTTTATCTATAAGCAGCAGTTATGATCATGAACCAGTTTTTTATGCAATGAGCTGCAGGCATTTAAGTAGTTCTCCAGCTAATTTTAGCTTGCAAGAGGTGTTTTTCAAGGCTCTGTGCATGGTTGAACAGTCGTGTTAACCTCTACTCCAAGTGATTGATAGTGAGGTGAGGCCCAGCTTGTTCTGCTTTAAAAAGTCTGTGCCTATGACCGTCTTGTGACTCTTCAGACTCACGAGTCCTTATCATAACCTTGTAAACAAATTTGACTACACAATGATCCTTAAAAACTTTAAAAAACCCAAAGCTGCATGGATTTCTTGGATGAACAGATGTTGTTTTTAACATTTTTTTTCCTGTAATTTTCCCCCTTTTAATTAAATTTTTTGAGAGACAGTACTGTTGCTTCACACAGTATTTTGCTGCAGGGAAAATAACAATAACAACAAACTTGGTGCTACTTTCAGTGAAGGAGAAAGTTAATTCCATGAACTTAGACTTTAAGATTGGACTTGTCCAATCTGTCTGTTGGCTCAAAGGACTGTCTATTTTTAGTCAGTTCAGGCAGGGGAAGAGGGGAGAGAGGGAAGCCAGGAAAACAAGAGAAGGACCAGACAGACGTGTCATGGCAGAAGAAGCTCATTAGTCTTACATTTTTAGAAATTATGTTAGTTATATGTAAGAGAATCTGAATCTTGATCTGAAAGAGAAACATTAATTGAAATCAACAATCTGCTTTTTATTTAGCTTCTTTGTCCTCTGAACTAGATATAAGACCAAACGTTTTTTCTTGACTGAACCTTGCAATCATCAAGCCTGCAGAAAGGGTCAGGAGAGGAGAGGAGGGGGGAAAAAACAGCACCTCTTCTTTAGCCTTGAGGAGGGGAGGAGAAAAGGAGTCGAGTGGATGAAGAGGAGGAAGAAGAGGAGAGGGAGGAGGGAGTGAGGCTCTTCTCCTCTCTCTCTAAGAGCATTAACTGTAGAGTGTTCTGGTGGTGACAGGGCTGTCAGGGTCAGATGGCTGCTCAGCCTGATTAGACCAGCTCACAGCAGATCCTCAGCCCAGCACACTGCACTGCTACAAACAAGGTAGAGCTACAATCTGGCATGCACAATTCACAGCAGCACTTAGCGTGAGGCCAGAGAGCTCAGACAGAGGTGGATAGTTCACTGTTACAGTAGGACAGAGCAACAGGTTTTTGCAGACGAGTTTCATTTTCTGCTGCTTAACTACCAGACATTTCAGCTGCTAGTAGTGGGAGAAAAATTAAAAGCAGGTGGATTTTAATGTGGCAAGAAGAGCTGAAGTTTGGTGCGTGGATGGAGATGTAATTTAAGAGCAGGTGAGTTCAAAACCCTCAATTGATATTGCATTTGTTTTGTTGCTTACTTTCAGAAAATAATCACGATTACATGGAATTTGGGAAAGGTTCCCAATGCTGACACAGCCAAGAGTGTTGCCTCATGCTACAAGATGTTTTTATAACTTTGGAGAACATGTAGATGCAGAAATTAATTTTGACAATAGAGTTACTGGGAATAGTAATCAAGCTAATCATAGTTCTTCACTGGAACAGGCTGACAGGAGATAGGGGCGCGGCCTCCTTGCATCAGGGACTGTTGTCTCAAGAAAAATTTGATGAGCCATAGAATCAGCTACTAGTATAGATACAGCTATAAATACAGCTGCAGGGGATTCAGTGTCTAGAGGGTTTACTATAACAGGCAGTCAGCTGGTCGTCTGTCAGCAGCCGCCACTACTTCTGCAGGACAGTCCGTGGTTTGTGCATGTCCCAGTTCAGCAGTCAGGCTGCCCACTGTGGTAGGAGGAAAAGCTGTGTGCTGTAGGCTTAAAGAAACAACTCCAATTTAGGTATATAGCACATCTTCTTCTTCAGGGTGTCTTGTGATTGGAGCTGCTAAGGACAAGGTCTTCAACAGCTGCTAGCTGGGAGGCAGTGGAGGTGAATGTGCTGTAACAGGGTTCATCCTATTTGAGGCTACTACTAACCCACAAGCTTACTAGTGTTTTATTCAGCCTCACATTGCAGGTACTGTCGGAAAGGCTGGCAAACCTAAAGCAGCTCTATAATATTCAGATCCATTTTTAACTTCTGTGGGTCCTGACCCAAGAAGGCAGCCGGACGACCAACTGGGGACACACCTGTTTTTACAAAGCAAACTGCACTCTAAGGTAACAGGGAAGATCAGCTTTACAGTTTTAATTGGAATTACTGCTAACGTCTAGCCATTTCCCTCATGCTCATTTATGCTTTATTCTCATGTTGATTGTAAATTAAATCACTCGGCTTGAGATGACAGCTACGTGCCTCAAGGGATTACAGTATTTTTGAAGAGTTGTATCAATTTGTTTTATATGCTTTAGGGCTTAATGCAATGCCTAGTCTGTCTCTCACTTTCAGTGAACTTCAGTGATGTTGCTTTCTTTGATGTTAGTCTGTGTGATACAAATCAATTTTTATCCTGTTTGTCACAGCTCTATTTTTTTGTGCTTGTGTTATATGAGGTTTTACAATCAGGATTTTTTTTTGTAGGAAAACACCTTGAAGTAGAATAAATGTTCTTTTTACACTTTGAGAAGACTGCATAAAAAGTAATCGACCTCTACCCTGATTAGCTGTAACACAGGATAAATTCCTAATTATAGATAGTCAACAACCTGGAATAGACTACAGTCTTCTGGAAGAGTTAGTGAGTAAGTCGGCATGTGATTATGTGTGTGCTTGTGTCTGTGTGCTTGTGCTTGTGTGTGTGTGTGTGTGTGTGTGTGTGTGTGTGTGTGTGTGTGTAATGTCAGAGCTGAGGGTAAGAGGTGACCACAGATTACCCAGAGTACCTCTGAACTTTCCCCGGTTGTTTGTCTGAGTCTTTGGGCGAGTGAGTGAGAGGAGGGTTTCACCGTTTACCACCTTTTCTCTTAGTTTTCACCGACCTCTGCCTGTGGTCCACTTCATTGTAGAGCTACACTGCCAATCAGCATTTTAAGACAGATTTTTTCCAGGCCGTTATCACAAAATGTGGTTGGCTGATAACATGTTTACTTCAGAGTGCAGCAGTTAACCAGCCACAGAGATGATCAGTATTTCTTTTTTAAATTCCTGCTCTGGGTAAAAAACTTTTTGGCTAACTATACCATGTTTAGTCCCTTTTGACTGTAGAGGTTTATCAGACAAGTTTCTCTCTTGTTTTTGTTTGTCTTGTTGATAGTGTCCATCCTTTATCCTTTTACAAAGTGTCATATTATTTACCTGGACAGAAAGCAGCAGACATTCATTTTCTACATATACAGTATACTGAGCCAGTAAGGCATATTGTGTAGCCTACACTGAGTTCAGGTTATTGTGTTTTACATTATAGCATAAACATCAACATAAACAGCCTGTTAAATCCAAATTCATGACACAATAACATCTTAAAAACAGGTTATAAATGACAACCCTCCATTAGTTTAAAATTAAATATGATTTTTACATCTTGTAGACATATATGCCAGCTTTGTATCTGATCAAGATAATCTATTTGTGCGACAAAGTATTTCAACATCAGAAGCTGTTCATTAGCTATTTTTCTTAGAGCGGGGTATGACTTTTATTAAAAGTACAATCAAAGAACAGATTATATAGAAGCTGAACAACAATTAATGGCCAGCAACCACTTAAACCAATGCAGTATGAGTTGATTAAATTGGCAAACAACTGAATCATCTATCGCAGCCCTGCTATAGGAGGACCGGCTTCATTAGAAGCAGCAAATGAGCTGACTCGGCTGCTAACTTGTTCTACAGTTTGTATTCCAATATGTGTTTTTTGTCCCACATGATCTGGAACAACTTCCTCAGATTTGCTTTTGTTTCCCACTCAGTCAATCCTCTTATGGTGCATTAAAGGGTTGACTCTTTTTCTTTTGACCAAATTGAATTTTGTGGTTATTGTGCAGGCTGATCTAATAAAAGTTGTCATTGTTCATGTGCCACATCATGTATTACATTTTCTAGCCCATGCTGCTTCTGTCATCTCTTTCCAAGCTTTGTTGTCCACCACATGCAAGTAATATCTGTTTGTGTAGTATTTGTAGTAGTAGTAATCTATTTCAGTCCTTATATTATTTTCTTTTATTAATGTCTTTAGGGTTAAGGAACAAATGCATAAAAAAACAAACAAAAATGATTATTTATCATGCCCAGATATGTGTTTTTTTATCCTTTTTTAAATTTTAACATCAGAAAAAGCCCAACATTATAAATGATTTTCCAGTGAGCAACTATTCCAAACAAATGAAAACAAAATAAACAAAACAAAATCTGTTTCACTCAGGTTCAATGTTAACTACCAAAACACTTCTTGAAGACCTTTTCTGCTGTATATAGAAGTCATCCCAAATTTCACCCATAGCTATTAGCAAATTAGTGTTATTAGCGAATAAAACAAATTTGAAAAATTTGGACACTTTACATGTGTGAGAGAAATTCCCCTTTAATGTTTATGGTGTGTGGGAAAATAATCTATGCGTGCATATATGTGTGTGTGTGTGTGTGTGTGTGTGTGTGTGGGTGGGTGTGTGTGTGTGTGTGTCTGTATGTTAATGCAGACAACTGACTTCTGAGACAAGGCAGAATCAGGACTCACTCACACATATCATGGTATTGAATCTCCGTGTTAGCTGGCCTGGTATTTGGCTGAGTGTTAATATTAAATTTCATTTCACATCATTTCAAGGACTGAACAGTTTCCAGCAGTTCATTAGTTTTGGACGGGCTGATCTCTCTGCATGCAACAGCATTTGTAGATTTTATTCAGTATTTAAAACCAATTCTTTAATTTTGTCCAGTGGGTCCAATGATAATTATAAACAATTATAATCTAATATGTACTTCATTGCCCTCCTGGTGGCCTCCACATTACTGGAGAAGGCTGTTATTAGTGAATTTGGAATACAGTATGTAATGACTTAGCAGTTAACATGATTCGAGCACAGAATCAATTTCTGAATTGTTGGTATTATGTTTGTAACTGTTCTCATAACTTTTTTAAAGTTAATAACTTGAAGGATTTTTTTCTGTATGTTTTGTTCTTTTAGAATTGCTGGTTGATGGAGTTTGTGCGGCGGAGTGGTGATTACTGCCACGCACAACACATTTAAACCCTGTCTGGGATGAAGCATGATGCAGCCCTGCACCCCTGAAACCTGAATCATCGTTGGCCTTTGCCCTCTGAACCAGCCAGCTCATGGGGTAACAAGTGGAGCCACGACACTGAAAGCCAACTAGAGAGTGAAGGAAAGAGAGAGCAACTCAGAGACAAGAGAGAGAGAGAGAGAGAGGGGGGAACTGGACAATCAGAGAGAGATAAAAACAAAGAGACAAAGGGAGAGAGAGCTGACAGTCTGTAGCCTCCTGGACTATAGGATACAGTCAACTGATGGGGTAATATGAGACAACAAGACCTCAAAACTGGGAAAAAGGATTAAGCAGCCACAGACAATCACCCAAGAGGAAGTTCCACAAGAGACAGGAAGTCCAGAGTCACTTGGAGGCTTAATATAAGTTGAAGACAAAGCAGCTATCTGCTACAGCTGGAGCCAAAGGTGAGAGGTCAACAGATCTTCACGAAACATAGTGACGCACCAACATTTTTCAACTCTTGCACTTTACTGACTTGTACTGTTGTAACACATGTGGCTGGTTATTACAGGATACTGTAGTAGGTTTTTTAGTTTTGATGGAATGAAATGAAACCAACTTTTGGCTTGTTTGTCCAGGAGATTTAGGGCTTATTCGCAAGAATGTTTTTAAGTCCTCACCATTTCCTAGAAATATATATTATTCTTCTGATTTACAGTGTTATTTCCTTATTTGAAATAGAGATAATGCATTGACAAAGCCCATCCAGCACCCTGGTCACACTGATAAGACAATCTTTGTAACAAGGCTAGTGCCAATGCTACTTAAGAGGAGTGGTCAGATATGCCTCTCCTGTGTTCTTGGACAGTTTGAAAGTGTTGCTGCAATACTTCTGCACTGCATGCTATACTGTGATAAGAATAAGCATAAATGGCTATGACAAGCTCCACAAGCAGATGGTCATGGCTAACCCACTAGCTTACTTTGTTTACTTTCACTTTGTTGCCATTTGTTTAGCATGTAAAGGCTGAGGGCACCAAAATTGTTTTTATCAGGGCTCTGGGAATTGTGAAGCATCCCTTAATTGGGAATTTAGAAATTAAAATTCCATCCTTAAATAGAGTCTCATCCCTTTTTATTTTATTTGACATGTGAACAAGAGTGCTTCCAATGAACAAGAGACACACAAAAGAACTATTCTAGTGACAGTTATGCTTTTGCAACATTTGTTTTTATTTTACATCAGATATATTACACATGAATATTAAATCAAGTGCAGTCTAAGTGCATTTTGATGATAAAATTCCACCCAATGAATAAGATTTTAAAGGTATTTTCATTACAGTTTGTATAAGGGATAGTTTAACACCAAAATTTCATTTGGCAGACATTTTCATTTGATTTTTTTCATAGAAACTTATGTGTTTTTCAGTTACTTTGGCCAATCAGACGAGGGAGAAGTTGGGCATTGCTGTGTAACTGAAGAGTGAGGGAGATTTTAATCAAGCAGGGATTGTGTGCACCCACACAGTTTCAAAATGAGGTCTAATCAAACTGATAAGTGAATACACCTGTGTGGGTTTGGGGTCTTTAACTGCAGTGTAACATCCTCTTTAAGCACTGTTGTCGCATTACTATATGTGGTTGTTTGTGCTATACAATGTGTGAGACTCACATAAAACAACTGCAAGTGTGTGACCCTGTGATGAGTTTTGAGATGTCTAAAGATTGTTAAAGGTTTGGTTGCATTTGAAGACAATAAGTTGAAATTGTGCAGCCTAGAGGAGCACAAGCTTATGGTATGAGAGCAGGTTGTGTTGAAAAAGTCATTTTTTATAGCATAGACAGTCAGAGGAGGAAAAGCTCAGGTGTTACTAATGATGTTAAGGATGGCTGTGATCTACTGAAGTGCCCCAGGAAGACATGCCAGTGTGACAGTGAGCTAGCACGCACAGTTGCAGGAGCCTGAAACTGAAGCAGCCAAATGGAATTGAGCCATCATTAACTTTATTATTTACACCTGCGCTTGTCCAACTGTGAAATGTCAAAATGTCTCATGTGTAAAGGGAATATCGGTGTCAAAGAGAGTAGATGATAGTGATACCTAATGGGCAACAGGTCAGACAAATCTGGAAATGCTTGAGAAGTGCAACTAAGGTTACTGATTTTTAAGGTAATTTTTCCTTAATATGTTTATATATTTTTTAATTAGCAAATGTTCAGAGGTGCACCAAATGTGGCTCAGTTATTTGAAATCATGTACAGCATGCAGTTAAATGAAGTACGTTTTTCACTGACATTTTTGGCTTTGACAAATAACTTACTGCTCACACATGAAGGTCAGAGGTCATCGTGGGATGTCAAAGGTCACACTGGCCACCATGAACCGTCCCGCTCCAGTGGAACTCTGCCACAAGAACATGAGATTCCTTATCACACACAACCCCACAGACAGCACACTCAGCTCCTTCATAGAGGTAGGAAATGTGCATGTGTATAAACAGATAAACAAATATGATTGTTGTAACTGATATGATCTATTTTAGTTCTGTCTTAGCTATGAAAATCATCTCACATCCCTGTTGTTCCTCTTAGGACTTGAAGCGCTACGGTGCCACCACAGTTGTTCGAGTCTGTGACATCACTTATGATAAAACGCCATTGGAGAAAGATGGCATTAATGTGGTGGTGAGCACACACTAAATATACACACACACATATGTGGAATCTGCACCAAAAACACCAGAAGCTCTGTAACTGTTCTGCTTTTTCCCCAAGGACTGGCCATTTGATGATGGAGCCCCGCCCCCTAGTAAGCTGGTTGATGATTGGTTGAGTCTGCTGAAGAAGAAGTTTCAGGAGGATCCAGGATGCTGTGTGGCTGTGCACTGCGTGGCTGGACTGGGGAGGTGAGACACACCAAAGGAAACAAGACAATTTAAACCCATTACACACTGCACCAGACACATACACATCTGCAGGGATTAACAACATGAAAAAAAACTGAGTAAGGACATAAATCATATTATTTTAACTGTTTTTATGCTTCTGGTTTAAATCTGATGCCACAGAGTCTGTAGTTTTTGTGGCAATTCCACACTTACACTTAGATTCCAGCTGTCTCTGCTGGCAAAATGACTAAACATGAGACAAAAACATTAGCTGCAACCCAATCTTTCCATTTTTACACATCATTTCTCAAACTTTGTTTCAGTTAAACTACCGTTTTTTTTTTTTTTTTATCAGACATCAAACTCAACAGAAATGCCTGTGTGTTTGTGTGTTTTTGTGCACACAGGGCTCCTGTGCTGGTTGCTCTGGCTCTGATAGAGAGCGGGATGAAGTATGAAGATGCTATTCAGCTTATCAGACAGTAAGTACAATTAAATATAGCAACTTCTACGAGCAGAAATAACAAATATCATGGTGTGAGATCAATTATGCTTGATAAATATTTTAAAAAGTGCAACATAGAGTTAGAATTATACTGTGAAGTGCCTTTTACAATATGACATTTGTTTTCTTCCAAATGAACCAGCATGAATAGCTGAAGCACAGTTGTTTGTTGTTTGTGCTGTGCACAAGAAAGCTTATTGGTAAATGAAAATGCCTGACTGGTTTTTACATCTTTACGCCACAAACACATTTTATGCATATAACTGTGTTTTATAGTGTTTATTTTTTAAAAATATGTTACTCCTGTCTCCCTCCTTGTTTCTTCTCTGTCAGTCTCTTCAAACATTGCTATGAATTGATAAAACAGCTTGAAAACACAGGAATACAAAACACAGTTGAGGATGGCTTTAGTCTTCACAGGTTGCTTATTCAATTTGTTCTATGTAGAAACTGAAAATATTGTGTCTTGGGTGCCACCTGCTGGTGGTATTGAAGTTGGTGTGGCAACATGTCACACTGCAATGCACACTATTAAAATACTCTGTGTGCTTGATGTAAGAAAAAATTAGGGATGCTATTTATTGTATGTAGGAGATCATGGCAAAAGAAAATGTATTATGGAACCCCTGTCCTGTAATGAGTCCCATGAATCTACATCTGGGTACAATAAAGGTTATCAAGAGGATATCTGTAACACTTTGCAGTCATTGTGTGTGTATAAGTAGTAAAAACATTTTAAACTGTAACAGCGTTGAGTTTTACCATAAATTGTCTTTGTGTGTGTTTCAGGAAGCGCCGTGGAGCCATCAACAGTAAACAGCTCACCTACCTGGAGAAATATCGATCCAAGCAGAGACTCCGCTTCAAAGACTCCCACACACACAAGAACAAGTGCTGCACCATGTGAACAAACAATCACAAAAAAGACACACCCACATATGGACATTTTGTACCTCCCCAACAAATGCTCTCAGGTATCCAACCATACAAGCCTTTTGTCACCGTCCCAAACACTAAAACAAACCAGTGTAACCTGGGAATTTTGATTGTTTTACATGAGTAAAGTGTATGTATTAGAGCCCGTTTGTGTTCAGCTGTTTGTAATGACTTTCTTCATTTAAAGAGTATATTTTTCTGGCACGTTTGCTTCTTAATATTGTTTATAGTGAAGAAAAAAAAATGTTGCGCAGAGATAATATGTTGAAGCTTTTGAATCACTGAAATATTTTAAACAAGACAAATCCATGGCATAGTACAAGAGCACACCTGGACAGATTTTGTGCAGGCCTGATTTGATGACATGACATTATCTACTGACTTTAAAAATCTCTTATTGTGCTGGGTATATTGTTAAATACACAATAGTACTTACAGTATTTTGTACAGATATTAAATATAATTAAATTCCATTATCTTGGTATAAAAATTACATGCAGTATCTCTGGTAGCATTTCTCTGAGGCTGAGAATAAAGTCATTTTAGCAGATCAGATTTCACTGTAAATTAGTGTCAAGAGACACTTAACTGTATTTTATTCCTGCTGGTGTCTGTTCACATTGTAACTATACTAGATATAAGGGCTCATTTTATTGCGGCATTTTCAGTCATGAAAATCATTGTCCAAAATGCTCCAAGAAACATTTGTAAACACAATGCCTTTATTTGGTTTTGTTACAGTTCCCGTTTTAATATTTCTACATTGTGTTCAAGTGTTTACATATAAGTGTGTGCATTACAGTATATTATGCTCTGTTTACTGACACCCAAGAAGGAAACAAGCCTGATTTGTAGCAACTGATTTCAAGGCAATTTTAAAGTAGCTACTTCCATGTATTTAAAAAAAGAGAATTAAATGTTTAATGCTGCAGTAATGATACATTACACACATTCTAGATGACTGAAAGTTGTAAACTGGTTGTAAATAATAATAATTGAGGTAACTCTATTTAATACTTTTCTCACTATTTTCTTGGGGGTCAGGGTGGGCAGCATCTCCCCTACATACATGTGCAAATCCGAGGCCAATTTTGGCTTTAATTACAGATGATTAGGTAATTTGTCTAATCCTATCACAGACATTGCTGTGTATCATCACATCTTTACATTAGCTTAGAGTACCTTATTCATACTTTCTTGTGGGGTGGAGTTTACTTATTCATTTGTATTGTTCCTGAATGATGCATGTAACAATTTCTGACACTACATTCATTTTTATTTGAAATCTATTTTTTGCTAATGACAGAGCATGCACTGTTTATGAATTAGTAGGTTGTTTTAAATAGTCCACTCATAATTTATGTTATCAAACACATGACCTCTGAAACAACAATCAGTAAGAAAGAGATGA
>JAPZDY010000025.1:15610976-15627082 GCA_029783645.1 Ctenochaetus hawaiiensis
TATTGTTCAATTGCAGCACTGACAATGTAAAATGTAATCCATTATTTTATTTATGTTACTACATGAAATATGTATAGGGTCATGGGTCAATATTTTACTTACTATTTTAGGGGAGCTCACACTTCTCAAGAGTCACTTCTGAAGATTTGGGAGCTGAATGACTCTTGTAGCCAGTTGTGCTTTAAATTTTGAGATATGACAAAACAGGCAAACATTTTCTTTCAGTAGCAGCTAGCTTGTATGTAGCAGTGTATAGCAGTATAGTATTTTCAATACGTTTCCTCAAGTACACTCGGCATTCTGCTGGCATAGTTTTGCTTTGTATATTGCTAAGATAATTTCCATTGTTAGAACCAAATTCCTGCTTTGTTGTTGCTTCATTGTAAATTGCATGGCAGTTTTTTTTTTCTCACAGAAAGAATGTCAAGTCCAGAACACAGTAATATCTTCCTGTATTAACTTTGATGCTCCATCTCCAAACACATCTGACCAATAAGCTGGGTGAACATTCTCACAGGGTTTGTAGTGATGCAGCAGGGAAATGTTCCAAGTTTAAAAATCCATCAACTAATTCAGACCAGAGCAGTAAAACTACAGATGTGAAAACATCCTAAGATTAATAGCCAAATACAGAGCATAGACACATAAACTGTTGGGAGCTTGCTTCACTGTTGTCAGCAGACTCTCAGTTCTCTGCAGCCTTCAGCACAGGCTGCTGCTTTTTGAGAATGTTGAAATATCATTATTTTACAGACACACTTAATGTCCCCTTGGCAGGGGGAAAAGATAGTGAAACATCAGTGGAGTGGAGCCAGATTAAAGGAAGTGGAGTGAAATTCTTCGAACTTGGGGAAAAGCAATAGGGCCGTTCTTTGAAAAGGCCGTGAGCAGAATGAAGAGCCCTGACAGACTGAGGGCCTTAATGAAATTCATCGCAGTATATTCGGACTTGGCATTAAGTTGGGAAAAGGCATGTCCTTGTAAGCTGCAAAAGCTAAAAGTACTGTTGGAAGTTTTTCTGATAATGTGAAGAGTGTGTATGGATGTGTCTGTGAGTGTAAGTATGCATGTGCGTGCACCATCATGGGCCTGTCTGTCTGTTATCTTATAGGCTGTAATCACTCTGTGTGATAAATATGCAAGCTAATGCATGTGCATGCCAAGAAATTCATTTGTCATTTTGTCTGAATATGTAACAAAACCATTTGTCATGTAATGTGAAAGTTTTTTCAATTGCTCCATCAGGGCTCAGAATGTGTGGTTTGGCTGGTTTGTTAACCTGCCATATGCATTGCTGTAATCTGGGGCAACCAGCAAGTATGATTGCTGCTTTGAAATGAGACTAATTAAAAGAATAGACTCCTGGTATGGAGAAGATCAAACACCTTTTCATTAGGTAACCAGAACACAGAAGCTATAATAATCTACCATTTTAGCAGGTTTCATGATGTTAACATCAAGTCAAAAAGTTGTTGCCAAACTGACAGCCAGCATTTGTTTGTGTGTTCAGGACAGAAAGAAGCATCAGCCTCAAACTCCATACCTATAAATGACTTGAAGGTCAATCTGAGTCTGGCCAGAGAGAAGTATCTGGAGATGATTGACTCCTCTCTGACCTCTGCTGCCTTCTGTCTGCCAGTCGAGCAGGAGAGCACAGCAGCCAAGACCTCTGGTAAGCAAAAGAAAACAAGCCTGCAGAAAAACAGCTTTTTTATATCCACTCAAAGCTAAGAAGATACAAACTCGAAAATTTGTCAGCAAGTTTGTTAAGTGTTTTTTTTTTTTTTTTATGTAGACACAATGAAAGATCGCCTATAATCCACCAGTATCACACTGTCTGTGATAATAGGATGCCCCCCCAAATAAAACTTTTTAAAAATTTTGAATACATATAATTTTTCTAAATGTATTATTGAATGTCCAAAATTTCATATTGACATCAGAAGCTTTTATAAAAAAAAACACCCCCATAATTCACTGCCTGTTTAGAAACTAGATAATAAATACAGAAACCAGCTGAAACTAGATGAAGGCAAAGTAAATGTCCACTTAGAACAGTTATACTAATTGTATATGTGTAAATATAAGGACTCAATTTAGATGTAACTGCTAGAGATGGAGCATTTTGTAAGTGGGAAATATTGTCATTGTCAGAATTAGAGGTTTGAGGAGAACTTGGGACCTATGAAGTTATTTCAGGTCAGCTCCTGACAGCTCAGTTGACCATGCAGGGCATCAAGGTGAAGTTTGACCGTAAGAACTTTCTATAGGTTCCTAATAATTCAGGAAGTTGCATTTTGAAAGAGTTTGTAATGATTACCATTACAAACAACGAGCCAGTTGGTTGTTTATAATGGCAATCGTTTATCTTTATTTACTAATTTGCTGCTGCTGGGACAAGCATTCTCTAATGCATAATGTTTCACTGTTAATGGACAGCTGGTATTAATATTTGTGGGCTTGATTGTCATCAGCAATAGTAGCTTTGTTTGAAGCCTGTAATAAATTTACTTCTTAGTGGCGTGTGTGTGATTTGCATTCATCAGACAAAGCATGCATCAGATAGAGTTCACAGCAGTGAGAGCTTAATTGGTTATGGTCTCTGGGTGGGGCGGGCTAGGGCTGAAATATTGCAGACTTTGTCAGGCCAGTTCTGGGCTACGGCTTCAATTTTTGTACCGTGTAGAGCTCCTGTCAGAATTTCCATATATCTTGGAATCACCACTAGAAAAGTGACATGAAAGTTTTTCAAATATACCAGTTTTTTATCCATGTGACATTTAATTAAAGGGAGCCTGACTATATGATAATGTGGACCAGTATGATGAAAGTTATGCCTATATGAGGCTCATTGTAGTGAAATAGCAGGGTTTGCAAATGTTAACTGGACTTTGAGCCGATCTAAAGATATGCACAGAGTGAAGAGCAAAAAAGAAATCTCATACAAAAATTCTCACATACCTTTGAGTAAAACAGATTTCTTTCATCCATTCACCAAAACATGAGTTCTGACTTGCCCTTGAATTGTTGCAGTCGTGCATCAGTATGCACTTCACGCACATTCTTAGGTTGACAGTTTTAGGAAGCGATGCCAGCTAATAATGTTAAAATAAATAAACTGTAGGCAATAAAATGAATTCCTGCCTGTAGCCAGAGCTAAATGTGCACAGCGAGGGTGGCGCTGGTTTTAAAAATACAGCTGCAGGGCTGATAGACCTGTGTGTCAAGTTGTTTTAATGTCATGAAAGCAATGGCATTATTTGCCTGCAATTCTTCTGAGTTTGTGCTCTACTTTGTCTTTCACAATGTTTATTGTGTAATTGTAGTGTTACTGTATGAGAATAGATAGTCATGAACAGACAACACCAGCGAAAGTGGAATTTATCTCATTGTGTAACACAAAATGGCTTGATGTAATGGTTTTGTCTTTGTGTGCATCCTTCTTATTTTCTCCCTGCCATTTACATGTTTTTAGCACTCCATTAAGTCACATAAAAGATTTTTTTTTTTTTTTTTTACGTTTTTACAAGAGGTGAGCCAGTCACAAGTGATGATATGTATAAACATGTAAAAATATACATTTTTAGGTGCGCTCAGGTTATTTTTTGCATAATCCTTGCCCGCCCTCTGCTCTGTTGATGGGAATGTCGTTTACAGCAATAAACAGCTCCCGCAATCCAGTGTCTGCATCGCCTGAAGGTGTGAATGACTTTATGTGGGCTGTTAAACTGCTGGCAGAGCGCTTCAGTCTCTTCATATAACAAACTTACTACCTCAGGCCATTGCTGTGAACCCGCTGTACACAGATTTATCACATTTCTCTCCTCAAGATAACGTGCAAACACAAGAAAAGTGCAAAATAATGAGATTTGGATGCTGAGATTTTATCTGTTCAGGTTTGCAAAGAGTTCAGTTTGTTTACCTGGCTCATGTGAAAGTGGATAACTCCTTCAATCTATGAGTGGTGAGAGAACTATTCATATGCAAGTAAAAGTAGCGTCACCACACTGTGAAAATACACATCTGCAAGTAAGAACTAAAAAAATATATGTGCTTGGTTTTCTAAAATTGATTCCTTCCTCCTGATGCTATGAATTTATCTAATACTCCCCAAAAACTCAGAAAAACAGCCCCGTTTTCATCTTCGAGACAATAAGGTTTTCAGCTAAAGAAGTGCTTTTTTAGTAGTTTATGAAGCTGAATAAGAGGGAGAATTCTCTCCACCTATATTAGAAATTTTCAAATGCAAAATCAAATAGTTTGGTTTTCACTGGATGGGAAGGGTGTAAAATATTTAATATATAAAACAAGAATCAATTAAAGCTGTCAGGAAAATAGAATTGAGTAAAAGTAAATGTTTGCATTTTAAGTGTAGTGAAGTATAAGTTCTCATAACTTGTAAATAGTCAAGTTATAATCCTCAAATTTATAATTTATACTGATACTTGTGTAAATGTACTGCTGTAATCCATAAAACACTACATGGTGCTGCCTGAGTTTATGTACTGAGTTGTTTCTCCACTGTTCGTAAACATAATGCCACCTGTGTAATGTCTTATAGATTTTTATTTGCAGAGCTAAACCCCCTTTCCTTTAAGGTACTATAAATGCTAAGCCATCGGCATTTTAAAGCCACTGTGAACTCCTTTATGGGTCAAAAAGTGTCCAACAGCCTTAAAGGAGAGCGGTAACTTGATATTTTTGGGCATGTTTATATCTGAAAACTAAATTTGTATATTTAGTTGGTATTTTTGTTGGTGTCTTTCTACTGAGACTAACAGGCTCAGTGTACTTTTGTGTCCTAAGTTCTGTCATAATGTGATGCACCCCATGACTGCTGATCACCCACAGATCATATTTTCAATCACTGCCTTGGAGACAAACAAAATTGTTTCATGTGAGGCCGGCATTAGCAGACGGATGCTGCTTCTAGCATGAAGGGTATTTCAAGTAAATGGATTGTCAAGAGATTGACAGCTTTGACCAGTTAAACTTTGTTGTTCTGTCATTGTAGCTTTGCAAAGCATTTCCCAACTGCAGTCTGACTGGCCGGAGAGAAGCGTCCTGCACAACATAGAAAACCTGCAGAGAAGAAGACAGAAGAGGAGGTGAATAAGATTTAAATAAACACAACAGCTCTGAGACAACTCTGAGAAAAGACAACTGTTTTTGTGACCAACTGTGTTTGACCCACAGTGCATTTTATGTGTCTTAGATTTGGTCTGTTAGGTCCAGGCTCCAGTGACAGTCTGTTGGGTCCTAAAGACAGTCAGAAGGGCTCTTCCGCTTTACTGGATGCTAAAGAACTTCTTAAACACTTCACATCTGATGGCCTGCCCACTGGAGATCTACAACCACTGGCTATCAATAGAGGGTAGGTTCAGACATCTTTTCTGTCTTGAGCAGCACTTTAAGGTAAACTTTGCCCATCACTTGTCTGGCTTTCTGAAGTGAGTGCTTACTGAAGCGTGTATGCATGATCTGTAACTACAATCACAGTTTGTAGTCAGTTAAACTGTATCTGGGATGGTTCTGAATGACAAGCAGCTAATGAGGACTTAATGAGGATTTGATTATAATCATTAGTCTGTTACACAAATTTTCAAGAAAATAATTATTGAGTCGAGTTGAATGAAACATTTTTCTGGAGCAGAGCAGCCGTCAGTAAAGGCTAATAATCCTGTCAGGCCAAACTGTGTGTATTGTAATTAATAAAATTTGTGTTACTGGTTTAATGAAGAGATGGTTCATTTTCTTTGTTTATTTGTTTCACCTCCCTCCCTCCATCTCTCTCTCTTCACCCCCCCGTCCCTTCTCTCTCTCTGTCTGTTCAGTAATAATGTATTCCAGTTGTCACCAGACCTCTCTCCAAGGAGAGTCAGCCAGATGCCCTTCAACAAAGCATCGGTGTCACATTACCATGGCATAGAGTAAGTTTCTGTAAACTATACAGCAACAGTTCATCTAAAGTCAAACTTATTATACACTGCAGGAGGGAGCTATGAAAAATTTAAATGATCAGTAAGAGCCAAGATAGCAACCAGCCAAATCATTTTCCATTAATTTTTTATTTTTTTATTATTCTAGTTTTTAATTTTTAATTAGTTTGATTTCTCTTTCAAGGTTCTGCCTGGACAACCAGCGTTCCTTGGACCGGGACCAGGCCTTTGTAAAACTTCAGTCCCGCCTGATTCGCTACGAGACTCAGACCACCTGCTCCAAGGAGCCCTGTGCCCTACCTTTTGCCCTAAGCCCCGCCCCTTCCCCTGCTGTCATGTCAGAACCAGGAAGTGTGCCTGATGGAGAGACTCTGCAGAACGCTGATGTCGTGCGACTCAAGCGCAGGTCGCGGGACACGGATGTCATCGGAGGTTATCCTCATAAGAGGTGTGATGATGATAATGTATATTATTAAGAAAGCAAATAAATGGATGGATACATGAATGTGTGGGTGGCTTGGCTGATCGAAGGGTTGTTAAATGGGGACTGTCGTCACTTAAGTGTTGGTGATGTTAACCATTTTTGTGTCTCTGTGTGTTTGTCTGAATGATCCAGGCTGGTGAAGTCAGAGAGCAGCGACTCCCTCTGTTCTCAGAGCAGCGGCAGCAGCGGGACACACCCTGCCCTCAGGTCTCTACGGCAACAGCCGAGCAGATCCCTGTCCACCTCCTCGTCCAACAGTCCGACTTCCTCTTTAGCAGCAAGACGGACGTCTTCAGGTACAACAAAAGTGACCGTTCTTAATAGTGAATATATAATGTTAAAAAAAGCCTTAAATTAAAAAAAAAAATCAGTCAAACTGATCCTGAGCATGCTATGGAAATATCAAATTACACATAGAGCAGAATCACCAAAACTAATAATGAGGGAAACTGATAAAATCGGCATCTGGATGACATTCTGTATGACAAGCAGAGCAGTATTCACAAAATGGTGCTGAATAAATGATAATCAGAAAAATTTGCATGTAAATCCTCCTCCCTAAGGCCTTAAGACAATATACTCCTGGTGCCGTTTTCACATATAATTCTTCCTTCTCCATCAGTTCGATGTGACTTAATAGGTGTGCAAAGTGAGGTTAAGAAGGCAGATGTGAAACTTGAATTTAAAACGAATCCATCAACCCTCCCCACAGCAAATTTATATCATAATTGAATAATAAAATGTACTTTTATGGTATATTTTCATAGATTATTTTGAATATATGTGCTTAATATTTCTTCTGAAATGTGATTATAGCACTAGTCGAGCTATCCAATTATCACCTACATATCCTCTCAAATCAGAGGATTGGGAAATGATCATCATTGTGGAACAACATGATTAAGATCCTTTTTTAGAACTGGATTTTAAATTTTATAACAAGCACCCATTTTACTGCAAGTCTTTTAAATTTATGAGGTGATAAAAAAGACATTAAAGAACTTAAGATTTCATGAACAAATGGATTTTGACTGTTGTGACTCTTTGCAAATGATACTGAGATGATGTTTTAATTTGTTAATATATACAACCATTCTTATTTATATTGATGTTTATATTTTTTCATGTTTTATATGTGCAAAAGATTTGTACTGCTGTGATAGGAATACTTTGTTGTTAATTTTCTGACATTACAACCCAGGTTTGGTGGCTGTTCCCTCTGCTGACAAAACCAAACCTCAACAGCAGAAGACCCATCATGAAAAAACAGAGGACAAAGCTGCCAAAGAGTCCCGCTCCCAGAAACACAACAGAGTGAGTGTGGGCATGTATGAGTGTGTGTGTGTCTTAATCTAAAAGGAATCAAAATCTTTTTCAACTATTCAGAAATTATTTACAGAGATTATATAATAATTGTATGTCTATTTGCAGGACATAGCAGAAATTGATTTTAATATTTATAACTAAGTTTTTTTTGGTTCTTTTCTTTATTTATTATACTTGTATTATTTTTCTGTATTGCTGCTTTTTCTTGTTTCCTCCATCCCTGTCATCATTCACTTTCCAGCTCTCTTGACCACCCCAGCCTGATCTCTCTTTGTCGCTATCCCATTCTTTTTCTCTCTCTTTTCTATGTCTTGCTCGTTGAGTTGGGCTGGAAGGGCCAACTTTGAATGATGTGTTTAAAAATAGTAGCTGACAAACCCTGCATAGTATGCCTTTAACATTATAATTTAGCCCCCTCCTGGGTTTCGGTAGGTCAACAAGCTTTGGTTAGCATGGCCTTGAGCTAAAAAAAAAAAAACAGATAAGAAACCTGGTTTGCTTGTTTTGTTGTGGTCACCCTGCCTCTGCTTGGCAGGTCAAAAGACAAAAAAATTTGACATGCAAAATAAAACTGTTAATAAAATCAGAAGCACTTTGTTGTGTTCACAATGCCACCTGAAAACAACTGCAACAGATGTAATAGACCTTGCTGGTTGGGTTGTTATCTACATTTTGCATATGATCACTGAGTGTTGGGATGTATTATAATGTCATTGCAGAAGCACTTTAGCATTTATACCATTATCATAGCTGCATTATTCATTTCACTTGCATGCCCACATGCACACACACACACACACACATACAAATAAATGTACTTTACACTCTCACTTTTAACATACTTGTTAAGTGTGTGCAATGACAGGAACACATACGTGGATACGTGCACGAGTGTGCACACACGCCCACACACCTGCACACAGTTTCCTCTGTCCCACACACAGCTCACTATCTGCATCCCGACCTTGACTTGTTTTGATTTTCGATAACTATGCAAACAGGCTTATCATCCAGACCCAAGTATAGGAAAGAACAGTTGGTCCTATTCAGAAATAATGATGGCAGTTTATTCGGGACAAAGATTAAAAGCTGCCTTTCTGCTTCTCATGAGGCTGAGTGGTACAGATGATTCCTCACAATAATTTATGGTGTTTCCTCAGAACAGTCGCTGTGACAAGATTAAAGGCGGATCTATTTATTTCAGGAATGTCTTTTCCCTGTCGACACTACCAGTAAAATATTTGTATGTTGGTGCGAGCTCACACTGTGGATGCAGCTCTGTGCGAGGACGCCTCCCAGAGTCACAACATTTTGACATCCCTTCCATTTAAAAAGGGACCTGAGCTTAAATTAGTTTACGGGTTAGTGTCACATGCTGTGGGAATAAACACAACTTTATGTGATGTTTTGACAATTGTGCCGTTATGAAATTATGTGTGTGTGTGTTTGTGTGTTTTTTGTGTCCTCAGATGCTCCAGGAGGTAGTAGCTAAAACCCTCAAACAGCACGGGATCACTGCTGAGCACGAATGCTTTGAGGCCTGCAGCAAGAGACTGTTTGATATCTCTAAATTCTATCTCAAGGTTAGTCTTTCTTCTGCCCACACACGGTCAGTGCTGTCCTCCCTTTCTTTATTTGTATCCCTCTATGCATTCAGACTTGTACTGCAATTTTGGACCGAGTGTTGTTTTGTTATGGATCCTCACAGCTGATTAGCATGATAATAGGAACAGTTTGAAGACACCATTTGTATGTTTTTCTGTTCCTGCCAATACACACATTTTCATCAAATTTCTCTTGTGCTGCCTTGTAAATTGTAATCAGGTGTTTTTCTTTGATAGAATACAACATTGATTCATAGATAGCTGGGATGCTGTGAAAAAAAATACATGCAGTTCTTTCTGACATACACTCAAATGAAAACAATACGAAGACAACATATTTGGTGTTTTGCTTCATCATTGCTATTGATTTTTTTGAATATACTCTTATTCTGAATTGATGCCAGCAACACATTTCAAACAAATTAAGACATGGACAACAAAAGACTGAGAAAGTTGCGGATAAATCAAGAAGGGTAAACAGGTTCATTGGTAAAAGTATCATGACTGAGTATGAATGTTTTCGCTGAATACATTTGGTTTCCAGATGATTGCACTCTTTTTTTTCTAACACAACACCACAACTTTGCAATACCTTGAAATAAGTGTTGTGGATAATAACAAAAAACTGCTGGGAGTGTTGAGATCCTTAAGTTAAAGTAACGATATAACCATGTTAAGGTATTTTGTTACACAGGAATTCTTGCTTTTTAAAATTTGAGCATTATCAGCAGCATACGCTCACAGATTAAAGTTAGATATCTCCCAAAGTAGAACAGCTCATGCACTTTTCCTTCATTACAATAGTATTTTATTTTGCTCATTCTTTGTTGTGTAAGAACTGGACAATATTGCAGACACCTCAGGTTTATATAAGACCAACTTGCACCTGGTAGGGTCTCTGTATTTTTTTGTCCAATCGAGACAGCCAGAAGAAATCATGTTTTCTCATCATGTTTTTGCGTTATATTTGCAAAACCTCAAATATAACGCAAACATTTCTTAATGGACAACTGACATCATTAGCCTGCATGTAATTTGTTTCCGTGGTGCATCAGTGGCCTGTTGGTCACACCATTTATATATTTAATATGGACAAATAGCTGCTAGTGGCACTTTAACCTAATACAATTTGACCCAAATATAATATGTGATGTGAAATACTAATCTACATCTAGTGCCTTCAGCTGCCAAATAAATTTATTGGAGTGCAAAGTGCAATATATCCCTCTGGAATGTCACAGAAAAAAATGATAAACAGGCATAAATTGAAGATCATCAGAAAAGTACAAGTGTTTTATACCTAAGTACAGTACTTGAGTAAATGTACTTGGTTACTCTCCGCCACTGTTGGTTGGTAAGGCTTAATTTGCTATCTTGCTACAGCGTCTTGCATTTTGTATACATTTCTTCAATGTTCTACCTAAATCTGTGCAGCAGATAAAATGTGTTCAGCTGGGACCGACAGTGTTTAATTTGCATTATGTAAAGCTCATGTGAGAATATCTTCATGTGTCACTGCGAGTGATCCTCCTCTTCTGTTGTTTGATCCAAGGATCTGAAGACATCTAGGGGTCTCCATGATGAGATGAAGAAGGCAGCGAGCAGCAACGTCAAACAGGTAACACCACCTGTTTAGTTTTTACTAAAACAGTTCACTCTGTTTCACTCTCCTCAACCTGAACCTGATAATGTGAGTTTCTGCTTCTGCAGGTCATTGACTGGGTATTGGAGAAGGCCAAAAAGTAGAAGTAGAGACCGTCTCTGAAGAATAAGTCTCTTTTGATATGTGATTTTGTCTAATGACAACAACAAAGGTTCCACCTCACTGTAATAAAAAAAAACAACTGCAACTTGTGTCACATTTTAAGCATTTGCTCTTTAAGCCTTCCTTATTAATTTTGAATTGTTACATTAAGCCTTTTTTAATGATCTTAATCCTTGATTTAATTTTACTGCATCTTTTATTTTTTTACATGTGTTTTTTTATGTTTGTGTCTATTCTGATAACACTCCCACTGCTTCAGAGCCTTGCAACAGAAGTACACTCCTTTCAGCTTACACGCTGGCTGGAGTTACGGAGAGGCCACGAGGGCTTTGTGGTTGGCTTCACTTTTCACTTGTCTTTGTAACTGCTTTCAAGCTTTATTTCAAATATTTTTTCTTGTTATATTGCTTGTTGTTCCTAAATGAAATAATAATTTGATGGCTTTATGAATGTACATATGTTTATTTCACATTTTACAGTTTTGTAACACAATAAAGTGTTTTTGAATCTTATTTTGTATGCAACTTCCTGATTGAAACTTCAGCTGCTGGCAAAACGTGAATCTGTCTGTGCGTTTGGTGGGGGGTGGGTGCAAGAGTTTAGAAAGAGATATGAGAGTATGTGTTGTCTCCAAAAAATATGTCTTACATTATCAGTGTTGACGGTGATTTTAGCTGTTATTTAGCCGGTGAAAACAAAGCCATGAGCATTGTAGCACTTATGCAGCATTGATTAACACCGACAGTCAGATTTGTCCTTTGTGATGTTGGCACAGACTGATCAGGGACACTGCTAAGATTTCTCGAGAAGAGATACAACTGTCACAGCCAGACACTTTTTACTGGCGCTGTGTTGTTTTCTCCATTCAGAGCTGGCTACAGGTTTCGGGCAAAAACTGTCTCCCCCCGCTGAAATAACTTTTAGCAATGCACTTGATTTTTTTGTGAAGTAAAACTTCATAAAAAAGAAGCTTCAACTTCAAGGCAGTGCAGAGTTTTATTCTGACTAGGCATTGTATTATCTGGATATTTCTGAAGATAACTCCACACTACAGTGTATTACTGTGCATAAAAAGCACAGATGTGTTTCTGGGAGAGAACTGCAGTTTGGTAGTAATTATGTTCTAATCAGTTTGCTAGCAGTTAAAGCCAAAATAGGGGTTTTATTGAAAGAATGGATGTATTTTAAACTCAGTCAATACTAATTTGTTAAATATAAGACTTTACACATTTGCTAAGAACCATGCTTGACTATAGAGAAAAAAATATACGGCCTTTTGCGCCTTATTTCAAATGTAGTTATTAAACACTGTCTCTGTTTTCTCTAAATTTTGTGAAAAAAAAAAGCTTATTCAAATGAATATCTTGTGTAAGAGTGGAAAATAACCTAAATGTCAGTAAAAATGTCCTCTGAGTTGAAACTGATTCTCACAGTGCTGTTGACACCAGTCTATATTTAGTGTCAAGGTCATAATGGAAGTAAACACAAACATGTGGACACTATGTTGAACTTGCATGGCTACTTTTTGGGCAGCTGATAGTCAAGAATCAACATTCGACTGTCCTAATATGGCATGTCTGTGTTTTTTATAGCAGCAACATTCAGTTTAAGGGTATTGAGGGCCATGTAAACTGCATAACCTGACATTTTTAGTGTGCATGTCTTTGTGGGAATGGACTCTGTGTATCCAGCAGTGTGTGGGAGCACCACTGAATGTCAGGGTGAGTGCAGATAATAAAGGTGTATTATCTGAATGCACGGCTTGTATTCAGAGAAGAAAGAATACAGTTTATATTGCACATCATACACAAGTATCACACACCAAATGCTCTGTCGAAAAAGACCGTGGCAGTTTGGAAAAAAAACAAAAAGTGCCACTTATCACCAGTCCTTGACATAGAGTGGAAAGGTTAACCTAGCATAACTGCTTCAGTGTAAAGACACACAAATTCACAATTGCAGTTCAACAAATTCTCAAGGAAATAATACCACACTAAATATATCCTGCTGTTGTAGAAGACATGTTTTATTGGCTTTAATTCCAGCACCCCAAATGATTTAAAGACATGTTCTGTGGACCCTTTCAAGTAAATAAAGCAATGAGTAGATGAGTTGGCCATATGATACTGGTTCCTGAAGTTTGTTTTTGAGTAATGGAAGGATGAAAAAACGACTGTTAAGAAGATAAACTGGAAAAACTCTGTTGCTTGCTTGGCCAGTAAAGTGCTTCACTGTTTGTGCAAAAAAAAAACAAACATCTGTGTTCATGACAACATGTTTGAAAGGTTAATTCAGTGTATGTGTTATCTGTTGTGTCTCAGATCAGTATTACGCACTGACTAGATATTCCAAACATTATGTGATTGCATTATTATCCATCTTGTTGTGCTGTGTTGTTTGCCCTTTGCATCAATATCGATCTACAAAATAGTTGAACCATGAAAAGCTCTATTTCCCCGCCGCCGTCAACAGAATAAATGTTTGCATTGTTACTTTTATTCTGGTCCGTACTTCCCCCTGAATTTTCTCTTGAATTTTTTAGTTTTTTATTTTGATGAATGACTCTTCTTTCATGAAAAAAGAACATTGAATAATGACAGTAATTTCAAAATAACAGCACATGATGTATGCTTGGAACACAGTCAGAGCATACTGACAAGTTGTGGGATAGAAAAACAAGCATTATAAAGTCTGGCCTGTGTTAGCACAAGTAAACAAACACTGTCTAAAACCTCAATGCCAGCCTTCAATTCACTGATGGGGAAATGTCTGACTAAAAGCTGGGATTTATTTCTTACTTTCCTGACATGTTCGTTTTTTATCTGAATTTATGCCTTTCAGGCAACCTTGTGTTCTTAATGAACACAAAGAAACATTTATCTACTATTTTCAAAATCTATTTTTTTTTCAATTTGAAGAAAGCCCAAAGTTTTACTCAAAATGACAGTTCATTTTTGCACTGACTTCTTATGCAAACATATTTACATGTATTTTTTGTACTTCATCACTTATTTTTCTATTCTGTTTTCTGGAAACATTACAGTATTTCTAAAATGCTGCTTCAAATTTCCCCTTCACACTGTAACTCTTATAAATATAGTGGAGAATACTGGATTCATTCGGGCATCCATTCATCACCTGTAAGCACTCATCCTTCTCAGGTTCGTGTTGGGCTCAAGCAGATCGGCTGACACTGGGCGAGCAGTGGGGGGACACCTTGGATGGGTCACGAGTTTGTTACAAGGCTGACAGATACAAACAACCTTTGTTTGGCCTGTGAGAGGGTTTAGGGTCGGAGCCAGAACACGAAGAGGAATCCAAGGGGAACATGGGGAGACATGCAAACTCCACGCAGAGGGCCAGCTTCAAACCAAGAACCTTCTTCCTGTGAAGCCACAATGCAAACCAACAAACCACCATAGAGCCCCAATTACTCAATAGTTGTTCTATTTTAATTTAGGTTTTTGCATAAAAGGTGACATTTTAAATAATTTATTCATTTGTTCCCAAGTCATTAACACCCCAAAAATCTTCATAAATATTACAGAGCATGTTGACGGTGGTGTTCTCAGTGGTAGCTACCTTCCTGCAACTCAGGCATATTTCTGTGAGCTGAAAGAGTGCAACTTCACTTGCACTGAGTAAAAATAAATAGGCGCTTCAAGGATTATTACTGACAGTGAGTGTTACAAGAAGAGGCTTGGAAGGCACTGCTGCTGCTAACACTGTAATCAAAGTGACCTGCTGCAGTCCATAGGCAGCCATGTTTAATATTTGACTTCATGTATGAGAAACACTTCCAGAGTGATTGATACTCTATATCTTTACCGAAGCAGTAATGAGCTGAAAGTTAAAAGACACTGAAGTCCCCAGAGAAACAGGCTGACACACACTGCTGCGTTTGTACATTTTATGGAACAGTAATTAGTGCAGAACAGACTATAGGAAGCCAGTGAGACAGTCACAGTGCGTATGTGTGCGTGTGTGTGTAATTTTGTGCCAGTATGGGTAGGTGGCTGATTTTGTACGGGTGCATCAGTGTGTGACAGTGCTCATTTTGGTGACAATAATGCAGGAATACACATCAACAAACATTTTATAAGACTTGATGAAAACAAGAAGCCATTTACTTCATATTACGACAATGATTGCCATCTAGCCCGCACAGCCAGACACCACCTGTGCCCAAACTTTACTCTGCAAAATGATACAGGACCAGCCAGACCGTGACCTGACATGTCTCTAACTTCTTAGCCTAAGCTGAGAGGTCTTTATGCTTCACCTCTCTCTTTTATTTTACTTTTATTTGTTTATGTTTTTATAAGCTTCACTGTTATCTTTTACTATGAAGGTACAGTATGTAATATTCCCACATTAAAATGTCAAACAACGACTACGCCATGGTTAGCCTATATATTTGAGTTGTGTACTTACATAATCTCAAATATTTTCAATAATGCTCCTGGCTGAGTCTGTTGGCAGAAACTTCTGCAATGAGGCCAAAATCCCACGATGCCGCGCTGCTTCAAATAATCTAATTATGTGTTTTGTTTTTATTGTATTAATAGAGAGACATCTAGTGGCAGAAATTATACAGTGTTATTCATTTGTTGTGTATCTTAAAGAAATAGTTTTACATTTTGGTAAACATGCTCACGTGCCATGAGAAAACGGATACAACTCTTGTGACATTCAGTTAAATATGAAGCTACAGCCATGAAACTATTAGCTTACCTAAACCCGCTAGCCTGGCTCAGTTTGAAGGTACTTTAATTGGCCTGTAAACTTGTTTACAAAAACTAAAGAGTGGAAAGACAAGTGGTTTCAAGTGAGATTACCTTCTAATAGTGCTGATGTAAGCTGTTTTTCACAGCAGGTTAATCAGAGCTTTTGCTGAAAACAATGGGCTGCTGTGGTTTTAAACCACACATATGAGAGCTTTTTTTTGGTGGGGTGGGTGGGGGGCGGGTGTCGAACTAAAACATCAA
>JAPZDY010000025.1:15638497-15660441 GCA_029783645.1 Ctenochaetus hawaiiensis
GGATACAGAAAAGGGACTTTTAAACGGAAAGTTTAGCTTTAAAGTTTTGCCTGATGGTTCTCTGGACAAAACAAAAGCAATTTGTATTTATTGTAAATGTAAAAGGGCAGGGTAAAAATTCACGTTAATAGCGCGTTAATAATGCGTTAACTCAGGATCTAATGCGATTAATTGCGATTAAAAATTTTAATCGATTGACAGCCCTAATCCTAATACATCTAAACATATATAGATTACTGCAGAAATGAGCCCTAAAACTCTGAAATGAGTTATTGTTGAACTTTTGGTTTCCTCGTCTTAAAGTAAACAGATTTTTCAGAATAGGGTTTTTTGGTTAGATGTGTGGGGTTCACACAGGCTTAATACACTTCATCAATTTGTTCTACAACATAAAATACATCAGTTAATGTGCTCTTTGTGATTTGTGAAGCTTTTGTTTGACTTAAAAAGGTAAATAGGACGTAAAATGTTACTGTGCTGAACACAATACCTAATTTTCTTGCTAGTGTCCTTCTTGGTCAATACAGTTTTTTCCTATCATTTTGTAATTGTTTACACTTTTCTAAAGGATTAAAGAGAAACATTTTAAAGCAGTTTTACCTGACATGAGAAATGAGTGAGTGAAATTGTTTGGATCCTGTAAACAATTAGAAATACAATAGTTTTCTCAAATGTGGAGAGGTGGACAGTAAACCATGAGTATGGAAGAAAACTAAACTCCTAAACATTTTGTGGGGACACAACACTTTACAATAAAAACACTCACAATCTCCCCCTCTTTCCCTCCAAAGTCAAGGAAAAGCATGCGGACTCCATCATCTGAGGACATTTTCAGTTTTTCGTAGGGATAGGAAAGGAGGACCCGCGGCCTGGTGGGTGTGTGAGCTCCTCTGTCCTCCCCGTTCTCCTTGTCTCCCAGCGTGGGGTCAGCCAGCACAGAAAAGCCCTGCTCGTAGTGGATCACGAGCCGACACTCCTGACCTCGGTATAGACAACCTGGAAGAAAGAAATTTAAAGATAGAAGTTTTGATTGTTAGATAATGAGATGCTTATAACAAAATCTTCCCATTTTTCGGGTCAGAGTTGAAATGATTATTATAATTATTATGATTATTATTCTGGTGCAAGCATTATATGATAAGAAAGTACAAAGAGAGACAAGTTAGACTCTAAATCACAGGTATTTAAATAAGAAGCAGTACACTTTTAAATACATAATATGGAGTTGGAAAAAGTTTTCTGTCCCTGTCCTTGAAAAACCTTTTCTCCTTCTAACTTTTGGAGGGAACAAACATTTTCTAATGACTTAAATGCTAAGTGTTGGCCTGTATTAGAAGGGCAGGGACATTCTGTATGATTTATGCATCAAGTCATTAGGTTTGATGTTTGTGCAAATTGCTCCAAAAAGATCAATGACACTGACACAGTTTGTTTTTCAGCCACTTTAACTGACACTGGTGATCATGTGGTTGTGTGATAAAGCTTTTCTCACATGTAAAATAAAATAAAAAAAAAAACATCTATAACTTTTTTACATCATAATCATTGTACTGGCTTTTACTATTTCAAATATTTTTAGTCACCCCATTTACAAACCTGATCCCAGAACAGTTCGGACACTTTTTAAAACATAAGTAAAATAGAAAATTAGAAACTGCTATTTCTTTTTGTCATATAATTATTTAAACAATACAAAGACGATATCTTCAAAGTTTTACCTCATCATTGTCACTGATTTTTGTAATGAATTCTTTTTCTGAATTTCATGCCAGAAATACATTTCAAAAGTTAAAACAGGGGCTTAAAAAACCCCTGTGAGGAACATTCGACAGGTAAGCAAGTTCATGAGTACCATGTAAAAGTAGCATGATACTTATGAAAGGACTCTGTTCTTTCTGAGCAAAGACGGAGTTTTGGGGGGGGGGCAGTACCCTATCTCACCACTTTGTGAAACCAATGATTGTGCAAAGGCATTTTATTTCTTGGGAAACACTTCGTAGAACTATTGTCAGGAGACACAATGCACCTTGCAAATGATTGCAACTTGTTTTATTTACATCTTTTACAGCATCCCAACTTTTTCTTTATATAATTTCAACATAAACTTTCAACTCAGAGCAGATTTATGCTCTCCTTATTATAATATACAGTAGGTCTACTATATTTTCAATTGTGACAATTCATTTCCTGTTAACATGTTAGTTGTCCGTCAAAGCGAGCCGACTGTTACAACCCCTGTGTGTGTACTGCACATTACAGTTTGCTACAAAAACGTGTAACACTCCAAACATGGAGACCAACTTATTGTTCAACATTTCTCATCACTTTCCTTCCTGCTCTCTTCCATCTCTCTCCTCAGCGTGCCTCCGGCTGAAAACTGAGTGTACTATCTTTTTCTGCTCTCCCACTTTACACATCACTTTCCTCTGCCGTAATGACAAAACTGTCTCGTCTCCACGCGGTGTGATCTGGCTGCATTTAGACTTGTTTTTCAGGGCCTTGACAGCAGAGTTTTCTCGCTCTCCCCTCCCCAGCCCCCACAGCAGACAAGAAAAACTTCATTTACAGCATAAGGATCCTCTCTCTTGACGACATCTGATCTACCGAGCAGCGTGTTTGTGTGACACAGTCAGCGAGGAGAGAGTTGTTATCTCTCCACTGTTTGCTGACAGCCTGAGCAGTGTGTGTGCATGTATAGGGAGGGGGGTGTGTGTGTTTGCATGTCCGTACGTATGACAGTGGGAGTGTGTGTGATGTGACTATGCCGATGGGGAAAAGTGTGTTTGTATGTATATGTTAAAGAGACATGAAGATGCATATATGAGTGTGTGTCTTCTCTGTGTGTGGGCAACAGAATAGCTATGCATGTGTGTTTACATATATTTGTGTGTGTGTGTGTGGTTTGCCGCTCAGTGTGACCTGCATCAGTCTCTTTTGTCCGACTCTCAACAGGCCAATTCTTTGACTACTTAACCATGTTGCCAGTCAAACCACACTAATCACCCTATACACAGCTAAATCCCTTCCTTTTGGCTCTTTATCTAGAGGCCATTATGAAACTGGGGTTGGCAAATGTATACACAGCAATTCGCAAATAATTCTTGTGGGTTTAATTTACCCTGCACAGAGTAGCAGATGGATGGCTTGTGCTGAACCACAATGTAATCAAGTCTTAGAAATGCACGCTAAATAGATTTCGATTTTCATATTATAAAATCTTATATTTTCTCACTGCGGTTTAGCAGAGACAGCACAATGAAAACACTCAAGAGAAAGCACTCTGAAATAACGTATTAAGGATTACAAATACAGCTACAAAGTAGGATCACATTAGGTTGACTGCCAATTATAAGCTGTTGTCAGCTGTAAAAGAGGTGATTTAATATGTGAGTTTACATAAGACAAACAACATGAAGTCAGTATAAAACTTGTAGGTGCACTGATAACATAAAACTGGTGACGTATTTTTATAATGTCAAGGGGGAACAGTCTACCAAGTTGTGTACACAGCACTGCTTTAGTTCTGGCATAGTGCTAAAGACCACCTGACTAGTAATGTCCAATCATACTGATGCAGCTAAACAGTGCAGCCACTTAGTTGTTGTTTTTTTTTGTGAAATATTTTTTTAATTTAATGTTAATCTGTTGAGCAAGTAGGGTGCCAGGCTGTACTTGATGAGAACAAGTCCAAAAATGTTGGAAATCTGAAAGTTTAAATCACCTGACCACCTGAAAAACAGTTGTGATCGAGCATACTTGCCCCTTAATTCAGCAGCTGAATCCTTATTGCTGTTTGGATTTTCTGAGATCCACAAAAAGCAGAGGCTTTTCTGTCACGTCTTATGGTATAAATCTTTTCTTTAAAAGTTAAGAATGTTTTTCTTGAAATAAAATGTCTTTTTTTATCTAATTCATCTTTACGAGTGAACATCTTCTCAGGAAAAAGACCTGTAATAAAATGTCTATAGCCTACTAATTTGTATTATAGTAATAGTGCATTTTATTGTACAGGTTTGCACATATTTTAGATATCAATATCCAAGTGGCAGTGTTCTTGGCCTTAAACTACATTGACCAGGTGATGTAAGGTGACCAGTAAAACACCAACAGTGGGAGGTGCTAATGTGTGTTTTTTTTATCGTGTCCAGAGCACAGCAGTGATTTCTCATCTCTTTATCGCCTGTGAAACACACTAAACCAACAGAGGTGTGTTGATTACAACTTCAGGAAGTAACGCTGATAAAAAGGACACGCAAATAAAACAGAATGATGAGGCACACTCACAGAGTCACATGCAAAGTTTAATATTGCTGGAACCCTGAAGACAGCCCATTCATGATGAAAAATGAGTCTCATAATGTGAAGAATCTTTCTAATGACAGATAAACAATCTGGCAGGACAAACATCTCTCCAATGGCATAACAATTGAAAATGAGGCAAAGAGTGCTGGGGTCTTTGTAGTGTTCAAGAGCAAAAAACACAATCTGAAATCCTACTCTTTCACCTGAGAGCCTTGATCTGTGGTGCAAGCAGGGTTTCCCACCAGAAAACACACGTATATCCACACACACACAAGCACAGAAAGGGGCTTTTCAGGCTTCAACAATAGCCCTTCTTTCTGCCTGACGGCGAGTGGAAAAGACAGCAGGAGGGAAGGAGGGGCAGAGAGTGACAGAGAGAGGAACTGAGTGTATGAGAGACACAGAGACTGTAAGAGAGAGGAGGGAGACACTAACTCTGCAACCATCACGTCAAGTGGAAATTCTGAAAGGTTATTACAGGACAGAAACTCTGTTTTCATTGTCCTTTGTTTTAAACTCACACTCACACCAGCAGCAGGTAGAATGCTTAATATTTTGAAAATGCATCCAACAGCGCTAAACTTGAAGTGTCACAGCAGGTTACCTAGTTAATTTTCCACAACCTCTGAGATAGAATAGCCTTTTTTAGTCATTAGACTGTTTACCTGTTCATTAAGGAGACCCAGGCGACCTCTGAGACAATTTAACAAGTTTTACAGCTGTCACCTTTGACAACAGCATTAATGAGAAGGCTGTGGGTGTGTGAGGAGAAGTGGAATTACTGACTTTAAACAAATAAATCTGAAGCTGGTCATAAAATTATTTTTTTTGGATCTGTGTTTATCGAGTTTTTTAGTCTGTGAAGTTTATATAAGTTTGTTTTCTTGACCTTGACCACAGCAATTGAGAACAAAATATCAATACAAGAGCTTTTGCACAACTGGGTAACAGGGTTTTTTAAAAAAGACTGTTACTGCACACACAACCATGTAAAACAGTGACTGAAATGAGGTTTTTACACTTTTGTTTTTGTACAGATTAAACAATTAAGACTCAACATGCTGCTTAGTGAGTTTTAGAGATGCTCAAAGGCAGAGTTTTTCCCCTTTAGACATCACCTGGGTCGGGGTTTTCCCCATTTCTAGTCTTAAGGCAAAGCTAACTGAGCTAATTTAATGACAACTGGTTGTAGCTTCATATTTACAGACATTAGAGTGGAATTTGCAACAGTACTTAAATCTAATTATTTCAAAATCTCTGTTTCTCTAAGGTGGCCACCTGCTATACTATGATCAGAACCCACATTCCATCTGCTGATGAAGACCAAGTGATAGGATCAAAAGCTCCAGTATGACTACTAAATGGACAATGCTACATGTTTTTGTTTCAATCTGTATATTTTTTTATTTGTTTTGCTGAAAAACTAATGAGTTATGAGAGAAATTCACTCATCAGCATAGGAAAAGGAATTGGATTAAGAACAGCAGATTTTTGAGACGAACACTGCCCATAGCACCCATACCAGCCGGATCGCCTCGGGGGGAGAGAGGGAGGAAACCAGTATAAGAGCCGTTAGCCTAGCTTGAAGTTAAAACTGCTCCTGGCTAACATCGGGGTGGAGGAAAAATAAATGGACAAAATGGGACTCTTGCTAACTCTCTAATCCCCACTACAACATCCCTAATCAAGTCAACAGGTGGACTTTTTAAGCCAACAAAGCACAGAACTCCGGCAAGAAGAGGGGAGGCTAATCCTTTGCTTTACACTGGTGATGCTTAGAGCTCAAATGCAGTCAAAGTAAATGGACAGTGCTACATAGATGTTGAACGATGAGGGTGCCAACTGTAGTATCACTACCATCTTTCTGCTGTTGTATCTATTTCCCTAGAAGTAAATCTGAAAAATACAATGTTTTATTTATATCACATTTTTTCTGTGTTTACTTTCTGTGTACATAGCCTAAAGGACTAAATCTTTGGCTAAATCACCTGTAAATGCGGTATTGTTTATGCGAAGCAGGGTTTAAACCCAGATGATTTAACTACATAATATGCGCTGCCTTATCCTGCTAATAGCTCAAAATATCAATTTAACCTCTGAAAAGTTTATGTCACCGTGGACATCATTATAACAGAAATGACAGCAGGCCAAGCGCCTGTGAAATTTGATTTCAGAGCTGAACAAATTACTTTGCCCTTTATTAAAGTCCCTCTAAGAATAGCCTGCCGCCCGGTGAGTGAAACAGAGTTACAATCTTTTAAACAAATCTTTATCATGAACCTTGACAGAGAATAAACAATCACCATGATTTATCAAAATGCTACACAGGAGCTGAACAACAGACAAGGTCAGTGCAACGACTACTCAGGTGGCAACTGCTGAAAAATGAGTGAGTGCACTTTGTATGCATTATGACGCTCCTTCTAAGGGAAGTCTAAATTACTGTTCTACTGATAACAAGAAAGTGAGGGCTTGTTGCTAACATCAATCTGTTTCAAGAAAGTTATGGCATCCAGAAATTGAATGGCGCGCAATGAATAATGTATTATTACATTAACAAAAAAAAATGGTAACATGTATATAAGAATGGTGTCACTTGTAGTGACCTCGGAAAGTAAAGAACTCTGTGGATGATTTCAGCTTGGACAGAAACTTCACTGCTTTGGTTCTAAGTATTGCTTAAGATGCAGCAGGTGGCTGTTTTTAACAAAAAGCTCCAAAAACCCTAAAAAGAATTGCTTGCTGACAAGATCACAATATCAACCTCCACTTAAAAAGATGACAGCATGTCAGTCAGTGTTTTTTTGTTTTACTTGCTGCTCCTAACAGTTCAAACAACATAAAAAAAGATTTTGCAGGAAGTTCCTGTAAAACTGCACAAGGGTTTTTCGAGTTATCCTGGCCGGCTAGACCTCTCATCAGACTGAGAGTGGGCAGGGCAAGAGCACCAATAGAATGACAAAGCTGTTGATTTCCCCGCTACATTTAAGCTACAGCACATCGATACCGAGCAGCTTGTCTCAGTCTAGACAGTATTTTGTCATGGGATTCAATAAGATGTCCTCTTTACATTCACATTTCCTTGCTAACTGCCGTGACATACAAAATCAGATTTTTATCAAACCCCTTGGAGTGTTAAATCCAGATCGATCTCCTCAGAGGTGAACAAGGCCTTGCAATTCTAATCACAGCGTTACATTTATACCTGGATCAGAGGGTGAAGACACCGTTTAGGAGAGATTTAAGAGTTTGATGTGAAGCAGCATAAATAAATGATGCAAAAACAACGCCCACAACGAGGATGTATTGCTGGGGTCATGTTTCGTTTTCTGCTAGATACGTGCTCTTTCATATCTGAGTGGAGTCTGAAGTGAAACTTAATTTGGCATCGGTGTTATCACAGTTGAAGCAAGGAGGGGGACCCAAGGGAGAAACTCAGTTCCCAGGACATTTCAGGCTTGAAAAGAGAAGCAGCAAAGAGGGAGGAGGGGTATTCTGTTGGAATTCCCTGGATGGCCAAAACCCAATGCCAAACAGCATGCGCACACACGCACGCACGCACGGACACATGCACACGCGCACACACACACACGCGCACACACACACACACACTAGAATAGCATTCCTTTCCATAAATAGCAAGTGCTTTGTCCACATCTTCTCTATGGCTGTCAAATTATATCACAAACCCTCCTGTATCTCAGTGCATGAGTGGACATTTAAGTCTGTTCTTGTGTATTTATACATTCTGCTTTGCTCTGTGCAGTGGATTTAGACTTTATTTTATGCTTGCAGGACCTCAGGCAGTCCCTAACCTCACAGCCCCTTAAATCTCTCTGGATATGTTTTGCTGCAGCACGCCTGAACATGTCTGAGGAAACATGACAGAAACCAGTACAGTGACCTGTGCTGCTCCCTTCACTCCATCCACAGCTACATGATTGTGTGTGTTCCTGTCTCTAATTATACAGTCCAAGCCTTTTTTTCCATTTTAAAGGCAGTTAAAGCTACTAAATCTACATGTTTATGTATTATGTACTCACTCGTAGAGACTTCTTTGATCATCTCGGCTGAGGCATGACATCCATTAACTATGTGTCTGGTCCATGAGGACAGATCCTTGGTGGTCTCAGCCCGAAACAGATGAGTCTCGATGCCGAGTCGTGTGCCAGTCCGAGTGGCGAAAAACAGCTCCGTGCCAGAATGAGGAGACCCCCGGTCAGGGCCAGAGTGGACCAAACTGGATTTACACACACACACACACACACACATAAACTGTCATTTAGTACAGGTTAGAACAGGTTATTACGGTTAGTACAGGTAGTACAAGAGAAGATTTTTTGCCATTAAAACAAAGATTCTTGTTTTAAGAAATGAATTTCTTGTCAGATAGTTTCTTGTTTTTTCTCCCTCTCGCTGAGAAGTTGTCATACCAAACCATTCATCACTTCAGAAACAAACTTTCATAAAAACTGGTGGATAAAAGTGTAACCAAGGAGCCGATATGCTTGCTTACTGATCCGACAAAAAAAACACACAAAAGATTTGCTCAAAAGTTACTTCAAAAGTAACCAGACTCTAACTTAAGTCTGTTTCATATGCTCAACTTTAATCTTTTGTGAAATGGGTGAGTGTAGAAGTTTGAAATGTTCACACTTTGTTCTGTGGTAAAATTCCCACAAAGGAAAAGTTCATGTCCTGTTCGTGTAAACAACTTCTTTCTGGCTGTTTTAAGAATGGTGATGTCTGTTTTTTTTCAACAACTACTGGATAGATAGCAAAGACATTTGCAAATGTTAACTTCAAGATGAATTGCAATAATTTTGGTAATTCCTGAATTTTTCATCCAGGGCCATCAAGGAAGATTTTTGAAATACTTTAGTTTCTACACAAATACATGCAAAACTATGTATGTTAACATGTCAGCCTTTATCATACAGCGTCAAAGAGCAACCCATGTAATGGCAGACTACTAGTCTTGTTGTTTAAAACTTCACAGTACCTCCCTGCCTATGTGATACTTTATTCAAACATCTCAGTCATGCAACACTAGAACTGACAGTGATGACTAAAGGTCTGTATCCCAATTAAAGCACGAGAGGCTACAAAACTCTGCTGAAAAAACAAACAATTTTTAAAGATAGAGTTCACTGTTTACTTCTGATCCTATGGATACATAGTAAAGACAAAAAATGGTAGAGGATGCTGTTCTCAAGCTAGCATGCTACCCACAATAGCAATGCTAACACGCTGGGATTTTGCAAACATTTTTTTGCTTTGGATCTTTGCAGGCTTTCCTGTCCACCTCTCATTTGTCAATTTGTCACCTCCTCCACAAAAAAAATCCTATTACAGTGACAACACATTAGTCTCCAGAAAAAAAAATTAAATATTTTATGGTGCAAATATACTTTGTGTGTTTATGATGTCTGTACATATGTGGGTGGACCTACCGTGTTGCTAAAAGTGGATAAGTGTGTGCAGGGCTCTGCCAGGCCTCCTTGCCTCGTGGTAGACTGTCATACAACAGCAGGTCTTTCTCTGTCACCACCACCAGCACCGGCTTCCAGCTCTGCTTCTCACTCTCTGTCTGCAGCACAAACAGATAAACAATGAACCAGGGGAGGTTTGTATCCATCTATCAATTTATACACCCACACATCCTGTGCGGGGCCATGAGAGGGCCTGCTGTACTGAAACGGAAAAACAATTTAAAACAAAACACAGTGAGAGCATGAGTTAAAAAAAGTATTAGTAATCTTTTTCAAAATAATATCAACAGATCTCCATGGAGCTGTGAAAGTTTAAATCTAGGCGATGAATTAATTGAGCAACAGATAGTTAAGATTTAAATATTTTTTCAGCGGGCCAAAGAAGCAGTTAATCAATCCTACAAGGTTGCTCCTGTTGAACTGAAGTCAAGCACAACCTCGATTAATTTGACGCTACAGGGTTTGATTTACCTTCACTCTGATATATTTGTCACAGACAACAAATATATCCTTAGGTTTTCAGATGAAAGCAGGTAGTTAATCAGTAGGATGGATGGTTGTGTGCCAATAGCTACTTTGCAGGACTAATGTGTCAAAGAGAGAAATGGTTTGTGTGTCAACATGTAAAAGACTCAGTGTGTGCTCAACAGTGGGTGTAGTCCTCACCAAGACCACATGCAAAAACTCAGTGACTGTATACTGAACTCTTTCTATTTGTCTCTCTGTCATATTTATCTCCAAAATGCTCCTAGGATGATCTAATGTGATCGTCCTTGCAGCAAAGCTGTTCTGATCCCTCACTGAAAATGTGCACCTTCACTATATAATGCTGTACACTCACTGAGGAATTAAAGGTGGCTGTTGAGTAGGTGCAGGTACACTTTCTATGCATTTGCTTTGCTGGCTCTCCCTCCAATCCACCCCCTTCCCACCACCCCATCTCCACCCTCCCCAGACAAGCACGTCTCTCGCTTTCCCTGCACAACACATGGTGTTAAGCTCTTAACTTAGAGCACACACACGAGCACACACAGTTTTTCTACAATGCTCCATGACTATTCTCATTATTAGAGCTTATCTGCAGCCCAGCCGTGGAATCCTTAACTGCTCTTTGAAATTCCGCCTCAGCCAATCATATCGAGGGATTTAGAGGGTCAGGGGTCAGCATTTTAGCATAATGAGAATATGTTGCTAAGTAACAGTATTATACTACATTTAAAGGATCAAATGTTGGCAAATTTATGAGGACTAAATTAGTCAGGTATGAATGTGTGTGTGTGTGTGTGTGTGTGGATATGTTTGCTCTGATATGTGTGTCTGCATGTGAAAAAGAGAGTGGAGCCTAATCTTTGTGTGTGTGTGCTTGTTTTAATTTTGAAGATGTGTGCATGTGTGTGTACAGCAAACAGGCACGAGGCAAAAATATGTTTGCAAACACAGGTAGCTGGAGACCAACACAAACACACAAACTCACACACCCATTTGTAATGCTGTACTCTGTTAGGGGTGATGCAACCCTGAGCTAATTAACCTTAACATCCAAACTATACATGCCAAACCACAAACCTTGTCCTTTACTTAATCTGAACCTAATTCTAAGCTCAAGCCAGCTATTATTAGATAACTTTACTGTCCACTGTTGGTCACAGCAGCAGAAAAAAACCATGAAGATATACAGTCACAGTAGAAGTAAGGTGTAAATGTGCTCCAAAAAGATTTTTGGATGGTCACACAGCTTTAAAACTGCCCTCAACTGACACTTCTCTGACGTCAGAAATGAAACCTTTTTAACCCTTTAAGACCAAAGTAAATTTCACACATCATTTGACTCAGGAGCTCATTAAGTTTCAGCCTTGACCATCTTAAAGTCTTAATTTTATATTTTCTTTGTTTGAGAATGGATTAACGTACACCTAACCTTTATCCAATTTACAGCCATTTTTGTTAAAAATGACAGCAATTTTTAGCTGGCCGCAGCTGCTTAGGTATTTGGGGGTTAAACAGTTAATAAAATGTTTATTTATCACATGTGGTCAGTTAGGAGCACTTAAATCCTTTTCCAAGTTCTCTTTTTTATCTGTTACATAAATTACTTCGGCAACACATTTTAGAGGAGGACATTAAGTGGAGCCCTTGTGGCCACTACATTAAAAAAAAAGCAAAGTAAACAAAATTGATTGCTCAGTGATTACAAAGCTACTTAAAAAAAGATGCAAAAACTTCAAAAATGCAAATCTAAAACAAAATGTCAAAAAATACAATCCATATCTCAGGAAACAGCAAATATATTTCATGTGTTTCAAAGCTATAAATGCATAGATTCTAAAACCAAGTCTTAACCTTTGAAGAGCCTTTTGCAGATGAAAGGACCAACTAAAATGTCCCATTTTTTTTTTTTTTAAATGTCCACACTTTCAAGATGTAAAACTCAAACTGGTCCTCAAAAAGACAGAATAAGAACACACATGCACATACACACCCACACAGCAGAGCCACAAAATGGTTACAAGAGAGAAGGTATCCCATTAAAAATGTGAGAAATCTAGAAGGATGGGTGTCTGTCTCTCTCTAACACACATACATACACATGCACACACACATTGTACAGTTGGGTATTATAAAGCATTTTACAAGCCCTGTCTCTCTCACATGCACAAATGCACACAAAAGCACACATACACACACTCACACACAGTCTTACCTTTCCTGCCAGCCATCCCAGGTGTCGTATCTCTTTGCTGCCAGCAACCCCCGTCCTTGCTGTGTTCTGGATGACCTCCGCCAGCGCCCGCTGTGGGGAGGTTACGGTGACAGTTTTTTAGGATGGAAGCGTTAGATTCAAAGCAGCTCTGAGGAGCTGGATCATTTCATCAGCGTGCGATCATTTGAATACCAAATTCACATTGAGGTGAATTACCTGTAAGAATCAATGAAATCAAAGACAGACCTGTGCCAGCGTGGATGTGACAGAGTGCATGGCAGAAAACCAGGACAGGGCAGATGGCTGGTCTGGGCACCGCAGCACCACGGTGTGCCTCGCGTCAGGGGAGTGCAGCTCCACTTGTCTGGAGGAGGAGATAAGAAAAGTTAAAATAGCTTTAACCTCTCCATTATCACTGGGTGGGTTCAAAAACTTTTAGAGTTCACAACCCTTGATGAATAAATTCTGTTTTAAATATTGAAAATTTATTGCCAGTCTTATCAAGCAGACCCAATTTGACTTAAATTAATCTCAGCTCATGGTTTTATGGACCAAATGTTATCTATTTAGGTTTCAGCTTCAGCAGATGCTCGTTTGTCTCATCCACTTGAAACTGGGCACTCGGTCAGAACAATGAAAATGAAGTGCATTGAAATTTGAGTTTATGCAAGTCAATTCAAAAAACACAAATTGCTCATGCATCCTCTGCGGGCTGTGTGACACAATGCTGTCTCCCAACAAATTTCCATAACTAATCTACTTATATGTATGGGAGTATTTGAGACCTCAGGAGAAATGCATCTGTAGGATGCTTCGCCATCTCACTGAATGGCTCTTTGATTGCGTGCTCAGAGAAGATGAATTTTAAAAAGGTACACGCTGCAGCCTTTATAGTACATAAAGCAGTGCACTGTTGCTTCGTATTTATGGCATCAATACAGTTAGCGTTAATCTTTGTTGAATAAAACCAGCAGTAAAAAAAAATACTCTTAGCATTTATGCTGCAGTGAAGGTAAATGGTCTGTTGTCCCTATTGGAGAAAGGAAAAAAATGAAAATGAAATGATGCAAATTCAGAGTGATATTACAGTAAACTTTGACACACAAACAATTAAGTATGGCTGACTCAGAGGCTTAGAGGGTGAGGCACGATAACAGTTTTTCAGAAAATTCTTAGGCTGAGATTTGAAGAAAACGGAGGCGTTCCAGTAGATTTGAGTAAAAAACAGGGACAAAATATAGTAACTGAAACTGAAGTGGAATCAAACCAATTTAAACATTTTATTTATGTTACTCTTTATGTTCCCTATATCACTACATGTAGCAAATCAAAACCTTAAAGGCAAAGCAAAAATAGAGACTTTAAATTTCCTGTCAAAATGGAACTGCTGTTCAATGAATAAAACACTACAGTTACTTAAATTTGCTGCAGGATGCACCCAGGGCAGTTTTCTGGGAGCTCAGGTTCAGTTTCAACTCACAACATAAATAGAAATGCATCCTTGATCCGCTGAGTTTAAAGCAAGTGGGGAACAATCCAGCACTTTTGTAAACAGCACTCCACTGCCCAGGTGCTGACAGCGGTTTAAAATAGAAACTACTCTAAAACCATGGTGGTTTCAACTCTGCAAACATGCTTTCTTTGCAGCTTTCTTTATTCATGCAGCACACACTGGGGACCTGGAAAAGCCCCGGTGAATGTGATGAATCTGCTCTTCCATCAACCCCCCAGAGGAGGGAGAGACTGTCTAGATCAGCTCCAGGTGTTTCTCTGGGTTAAAAATACAACTGCTGCCTGTAAAAGGCGAGCTGATAAAGGACAGGCTAGGGAAGAGCAGAGGGGGGAGGAGGGGACTTCAGGGCCAGATGTGCATTTTGTAAAGGAGTGTGTGGCCCCCCCCCCCCGCAAGCTATGCTTGAACTAGAGGACGCCTTATCTGACATTTTCTGGCCAAGATGTGCAGTGACTTTTGGGCTAAATGACCCATAACTTGCATGTGTGACACAACGAATTAACATGGAGAATCACTGGGAGAACAACACAACGTCTGAGTGACCGCTGGATGAATGTGAATGTGAAGAACTATTATAAAGAAGATCAATGTCTCACTTGATCAAAAGGTAGTTGTTCTCACAGGATTATCACTATATGCTGTGTATTAAAGATGCATTCAAGCTTGGTAGGTCTGTTCCAGCATACAGATGTGATTCATGCAGTAATTTTATTCTAAATATTCATGGATAAACTCTGCACGCATGCACAACAGTTTCATGACAGAAATGCTTTAACAGCATTATGTCAAATTCAAAGCAATAATACTTGAGACAACATTGTTGAATTACTGATGTTATTCATGAAAAAAGCAAAATATATCTCTATTGGAAGTAAGATATTATATGTGCTTCACAGAAGACCTTAGAAAACAAGAAACACACATTTTGCAATTAAGCAGTTTAATTGTTTGCTCTGGTCTTTTCTGCTTGAACACGGGTGATGACTCAATGCGCCAGAATAACACATACGCTTTAATCAGATATTCAACCTCAACTGTAAATCCAAGTCTTAAGCCTCGGCAAAGCTTGTCTCAGGTCACGTTTCAAGTTCTTAGGGGCAACTGTTTCTTCATCTAACTTTGAAAAAAATAAAAAAAGGCCTCCTGCACACTGTCTAGTTTACTTCTTTTAACTTTTGAAATGCCATGGCATTTAAACTTTTTTATGGCCTAATAATTTGAATTTTTAAGTTTTGTGGCTGTGTGAAGCCCGTCTGTTGCTGCATTATTAAATTATTCATTTAATTGTTTTCAAAGCTTGCCAGTTTGAAACTAGATGCATGAATGTATTTTTGCTATCAGGTCTCAAGTCAAGTCAATTCTTTAAGTCTCGAGTAGAGCTAGAAGGTTTTGCAATAATTTTAAAATGACCACTTCCCCAGAGTTGATGTAATATCTTAGCTTTCTGGAATTTGTATGATTATGCATTTTTATTTTTAGAATGACAAAAAATTTCACTGTTTCACAATCACAGAGGTTCATATTCTGCAACACCATGATTTAAGAAACATCTAATCCCCTGATTATCAGCATGTCCATATATACAAGTGTTTTTTTAATCTCTAAAGTTCTCTTTATTAGAGTTTTTGGTATTGCAGTGGCAAGAAAGGATGCTTCATCAGTGCTGCTCCTCAAGCGGCCCTTTTTCTCAGAATGACTGATTCAGATTGGAGGAGTGCGTAGTATAGTTGTTAGTAGTAGTATGTAGTTTGTTGCAAAGTCTGTTGCACAATCTGTATTGTTTACATTTAGAGATTCTGCACATCACATGTCATTAACATGTCATTTAAGCATGACAAGCAATTTGAAAAGGTGGGCAAATAGTCACCACACATATGGTCTTAAGCACAGATGTGCACACACATGCAAAAAATCTGTGAATCTGCAGGGAATTTTTCTCCAGACCAGACTTTGGCGTGAATTCCTTTGTAACACAGGCGAGTATTTAGGTTCAAGTTTCAAGTTCAAGTTTCGACACCAGGCCGTTAACCCTGATTTCAACACTTTATTGTGAGTAAATACTGGATCACTGTCACAAGGCCACAAAGAGGAACACATACAAGTCTTCCATATTAAACCTGTAATACTGTAGACAACTTCAGCAGTCAGGAGATATGTGGGTGCAGTACATGCTTTTGAAAAGCAACTTAGGTAGGAGGTTATTTTCCTTGTATAAGGTCAACTTTACCGTGGGCTACTATATTGTATGCAGAACTATACCTCACATAGGTGAGAGAGAGTTGAATATTTAAGAGAAAATGTAATTCTTTATATCTCTTTCTATAAGTCAAGGTTAAAGTGAGGCACTGTAGAAAAGTGTCATACTGTGAGGAACCATACTGATTCTGCTATGAGCAAAGTCTTCCTCTCACACAGCCATACATGTGCTCTGTGAAGATCCAAGCCTCACACATTCACACACCACAGTTTTTCAAGTATGTTACCACAGTAATGACACAGATTGGTAGTAAAAGGAAAAAGAGACGGATTTCATCCATTTTAGGTGCTAATCTCTTTTCACCTCTCCTTACTTTGTATCTTTCTTCTCTATCTTTCTCCTCATTTCCTGTTCTTTCTCAAGTTCTTTCCTTTCCTTTCTCTCCCTTAGCTAACTTCCTCTTATGCTACTTTTCTGCACCCTCTCATAACATTTTTAACCCACACTGTTAATGATGGTTGTAATCTTGTCATTTTTTGTTTATTATGTCACCAATGTCACAGAAAGTCAGACTTTATGTCCTTAACAGTGTGTGTTAAAGTATGGGAAATGTCATCAGAGTGGTAAAAATAAAGGGAAATCATGCTCCTTTTCTGCCTGAACTGTTCTACTCAGTCCTCCTTCCTTGTCTTTTATCATCTCTTTTCATCACTGTATGTGCCACACCTCTCCTCATATCCCCCCCTCTCCTGTCTGTCCTCTGAGGCTTACACACGGTTTAAAGAAAATCTGCTGGAATGAGGGAGAAACCTTCAGAGGGATGCATCATGCACTGCTTCTAGTAAAAAAGCATAAACCAGTTTTCTCTGTCACTTAACATTAATCCCCTTAAACCACTGCAGCTCTAAAACCAAAATAAGGAGAAAAAAATGAGCAATCTGAACAGATACACACTTATAAAGGTATTCCTTGATCATAAAAAGTATTTAATGTTGGTATAAATATCATAAAAGTATTTAATGTCGGTATAAATATGAGCTTTATATGGATAAAGCATAACAGACCACATACCTGCTTTGGAGTCCCTACTATTTAAACATTTACTTGACATTTACTGGTGAGTCAACAAGGAATTCGTCCTGACTGTGTGGATAAGGAAATAACTTCATAAAAAAACATCATGGTTGAGGTAAATTTGGCTGAGGACTTTATCTGTGCCTGTGAATCTGCCCTCCAGCTCTATCAAACCACAAAACACTGTCCTATCTGAGTAAAACAAAAACTCACCCAGTTACTAAATGAGATACTGACTCCAATTCCAAGTCAAAGCTATTGCCAATAAAGTGAATGTTCAACCCTGTTGTGCACTTAAAAGCTTTAACTCCAACTAAGATTCGTTAAAGTGCAACTAAAAGATTCACCAGTCTTTGTGCTCTGTGAAATGTATGATTAAAATCCTTTTGATACTTTCATGGGGAAATCTTTTGAACACAAAAACTTGTTATACTGTTTTTTTTAGTTAGATTCAAATCTAGAAATAATTAGCCAACCATGGCTTTATGTCCAAATTGTTATTTATTTCCTTTCTAATTTCTGATAAAGCTTTGAATCTACAAAACTTATTATGAGATGGAACTTTTCCTGCTTAGATGGACCCTTTTAGATCATTTTCCACAAGTTGTTTAAGCCCAAAGGCTTTCTGTTCTTATTTCAAGTCAATAAGAAGAACATCGCTTTTATGCCTGTGTGCTAAATGTGGAGATTTGGGGGACATTTAGCTTAGCTTAGCATAAAGGTTTGGAGAGAATGGGAAACAGCTAGCCAGGTCAAAGGTAATTATTAATTAAAGTACTTAAAAGTACTTTTGAAGATCACCAACTGACACATTGTATCTGGATTGTTTTATCTACAGACAAATAGAAAAGTGAAAAGTGTTGTGTAGATAGATAAACTGCTGCGTGTCAAAATAAACTCTACTCACAGAAATTTGCATGCAAATGCAGAATCTAATGGCAAGGGACAATATTTTGCATGCAAGCTAAAAGGCTGTGTGGAGAGCTGAAGAGCCTAAACTCACTGGCTGAAATGCATTTTCAGAACCTTTTCACTATCATTTAACAACACTGCATGTTTTTATTGTTTTTTAGATTATAAATTAATACAGATTAGCAAAAATGTACGTTCCTGTCATTCTCATGTCGCAAGTTGTTAAGAAGACTTAAAACTATTGTTTTTAAAAGGTGGAACATTTAAAACTTTGAACAGAGCCAGACTAGTTGTTTCCCCTGCATCTGTGTCTTTGCTGAGCAAGGCTAATCACCTCCAATCTCCACACTTTAGTGATTAGGGACATGAGAGTGGTTTTAATTTTCTTATCTAATTCTCAGTAGGAAAGCAAATAAGCCTATTTCCTAAAATGTAACAGTGTTCCTTTAATGCCTCGTTTTTTCAGCTGATGTAGTGCTAACATGATACACATCCCTCGATCACTTTGTATTAAATAACACAGCAAACCTTGGGTCATATATTACTCCAGCAGAGGAATACAGAACACAGTTCACGGAGAGAAAAGGGGAGGAATGGGGAGTTATTAGGGCTTATTTTTGCCCCGGGGTCTCCAGACAGGTTATTCTGGCCATGACTGTAACTCACACTTTTTTTAAAATATTATTTTTGGGTGCAAGTTTTGAAGTTGTACCAAATTTTTGATGAAGACAACTCCATAGCAGTGTCACTCTGCAGATATATGTGATCACAGCCTCAAATCCTGCCAGTAGCTACAAAAAGATGGTCTCTAAAAAAAACGAGCTCCAGTACACAATGTGAGCAGCTTTCAAACCAACACCTCAAACATGAGGAGGCATGATGGTGCTTATTCTGCCACAGGCAAAGCACAGAAAATGGCCCATGGACACAATTTCTTTCAATAACTGGAAACTTTCCCAGTGAGGAAATATGAAGTCAAAAATTACATGCACTTCGGTTTAATTGGCTTTTTTTTTTTTTTTCATCTGTGGGAAATAAAAGTTTTATCATATAGGAAGAGCCAGCCCACAGAGAACCATCTGTTCTGTGAATGGATAATGTTCTTATTTTTCATTTCGCTTTTTCCGAGTGTTTGTTGTTGCGATTGTTTGGGCGTGTTAGCATTTACATCCTACAGTTCATGAGTTGAGCCGACTAACAACGTCTATACAGGAACTTTGAAGTCACTGCTCACTGTTACCGCTTGACTTTGATGTCGTCTCCATCGTCTGAAGCTTTGAAGTTTTTAGGGAGGTTCAACAATCTCAGACTTCTAAAAATCATACATATGCAGAGGGGGACACGCATGGATGGAGGGACAGAAAAATTGAGAGACAATGAAAGCTGCAGTGAGAGGAAAAAAAGAAAAAGAAAGATAAAACTAGAGGGAGGGGATAGAAGAAGAGAACTGATTCACAAATAGAGAGGCAGATAGCAAGATCTGGGAACAAAGAAAGAGAAAGAGGTCCTGAAAAGAAAAGAAAGGGAGAAGACAGCGAGAATGTAAAAGAGACACAAAAACACAACCAGTAAGAAAGAGTGAAATAATGAAACAGAAGAGAGAAAAGACAAGCAGGAAGGGAAATAACATGGTGAGATAGAAACAGAAGGAGAGACAACTGGGACAGAAAGCACACATTCACAGAGCGTGACACCAAAAGAGCTGAAACAGTAAACCGCTTTATGCCCACATGCTGTTTGATTGGGCCATTGTCATATTACCAACCAATTAACTTGACAACACCTCCTAACAGACCACCCCCTGCTGACTGGGAGTTATCTTATGCCACTTCAAACGCCTGTCTTTAAGAAACACTGCTAATGGCCTAAAAAAGTCTGAAAAAAACGCTGTTGAGTAATCCCTTCAGGATAACAGAAAAAGGCCACAGACACAAATCACACTCTGTTGTCTGTCACATCGTTGACTTGAGGATCAGGGAAGAATTGGTTAACCTTTGGTTAATTAAGGTAACCATCATTTGGTTGTTTCAAAGTTAAACTCGGGACAATGTGTCACAACATGAAAGCAAATTGTGTGAGCGAGACTAGACTTGATGAAAGTTCCTTGCTGCACTCAAAGACATTTCTCTTACTTCTACATCTTGAAGTCTGACAGAAGTTTAAGTTCTTGCTCTCTGTGTGTTGGCACTATAAACCACATTGGTATTTATAATGACTGATGTTGAAGGCTGACATTATTCTGTATTGTTCCCGTTGTCCTTAAATTCCATAAAAAATGACAAAAAACAAAGTTTCCTTTTTGGTATGTCCTTTTCAGCCCTTTTCTGTAGCACTCAGTCCCATTTGTTCAACAACAAAAGAGGAGAATCTTTAATATGTGAGTTGGCTGACTGAAGTATGTGAGTTAATCGATAAAGGAGTCGATGAATGATGGGCAATGAGCACAGCTGGAGCAGACAGACAGTGAAAGAGACTGACACAGAAACATTCAGAGAGCTGCCTCCTGCTAAAGAATGAGTATTCAGGTATATTTATGGTATGTGTATGTGTGTGTGTGTGTGTGTGTGTGTGTGTGTGTGTGTATCACCTACCTGTTCTCGGGGTCTGGTGTGGTCATGGCTCGAGTTACATAACACATCTTGAGTGGTATGCACCTCCTGTCGCCCTGCAGCGACAGGGAGGGCTGGGTAGGAGGACTCGGAGGGTCACATAAGGAGGTGATAGGTGGGCTGCCAAGACGAGGAGACTCAGGAGGGGGAGATTCCCAGCCGATCTCTGACACAGGGGAGCCCTTTTTGACGTACGGCGTGGCCTCACGCATGTACTTCACTGGGCAGAAGAGGGAGAGACAGATTTTAAAAAGGAGAAGTAGCACATTTTAAAATTTGAATGTTCAGAGATACTTTTGGTTAGAGTGGGAGTCAATTTCAACACGTTTATTTGTAAAATATACAGGTTTAAGGAATCCCAACGGTTATATGTACATAAAATCTGATCCTCAGTAAATTCCTGCTCCAATTCTTGATCCAATACTTGGGTGAGCAACACACACAGATTACTGTCTGTGACTCATTTCATAATGTAAATAAATACTATAAATCAGTCTCCTTACACTTAAATCTATGCTCTAAGGCATGAAAGTGTGGAAAAAGTCACAATAATGTATTCATACTTATGCTTTGAAAATCATAACCACAGAATTTAAACAGCATCAAAGCCAAATGCATTAAACACTGAAGTCTCTTAGCACTAGAATTGTTTTAACTTCATTTAACACTGCTGTATGTTTGATTTTGTGGCCCTCCTCTGCTTGTGAAATTTATATTAGGAGCATTTTAGAGGCAATAAACAAATTGAGTCTTGCTGTTTAAATATTTTCACTCTTTTAGAGGTGGTTTGTCTCCATAACAGGTCAGAGGAAGGATGCGGGGATGCCACAGATGTTCACATACACAGTAGACAGAGAAACTATTTAATTATGGAGCAGCTGAGGCAAGTATTAAGACTGTGCAATTCACAAGGCAGCAAGTGGAAAGGTAACTCTCTGCAATATCTCTGTGCATTAATGAAGTTTCCACTGTGGAGCAAAAGCTGATATGACTATATCAATAACTGCATCATCCTACGGTTCACTGGTTCACGTTGCATGAAAGGGTACATGGATTAGACCCGAGTGAATGAGTTACATATTAACATGAAATTTGTTTCCAGCTTGTTATTCTGTCATTGAAGTAAGCGAAGATTAATCAGTTC
>JAPZDY010000025.1:15662471-15678006 GCA_029783645.1 Ctenochaetus hawaiiensis
TGTTTTAAATTAATACTCCTCTTTCTAAACTAACTAAATCAAAACTAAACATAGGATTTACACAAACATAATATTTAGTAGGTAATTTATTTTCAGTCAAAATTTACTAAGACAGCCTGGAAGGAGGGAATGTAAACCCATTGACCAGTGTTACTGTGCCCACAAATAGAGCTGTAAGTGTTTCCAGCGCCAGGGAAAATTTATGGGGTGGAGTCCATGTGATCATTACACTGGAAGTGTGTAAATGTGTGTGCATTCCCTTGGGTCATGTTTCTATTCCATTACACAGCCCACTCTGCAAAATAACCTCAACAGCACGATAAGGACTTGGAGAGAATGGTGCTTGTGCTACTTGAGTCTTCATTTGAAAACAGCTGGTTTGCTGTAACATAAGTTAGACCAAAACACCCAAATGAGGGGTTGCCCTACCCCATCTGTCTGATTTTATTTTCCATTTTTCCAGTGAAAGCATCACAGACACAAGCTACATTTTTTTTTCACTGGGAGTCCCAGTCTCCACTTCATTTGGAAACAGGAGCTTGCTGTAAGTCGTGATGCGGATGTCTGACTGGCAATGCTTCACCAAGAGCCAGCTGTTCAACTCACCATTAAAAGTGCCCTTCACTTCAATTGATAACATTTTAAACTGTACTCGGCCCCATTCACTTCGACATTTCCCATAATGAGGCAATTAATTTCTTAAGATGTGCTTTGGCTTGTTGTGTGGAGCCAACAGTCCATGGATTTCAAGTAAGGGCCAGCCACACATGCACAATAAATACATACCAACACACACACACAGATACACACACTTGTTTAGTCGCATTCCTCATCACACACCCCCTCCTCTACATCTACAAAGACACAGACACTATTTCTCTTTCATTTAAACTATCAGGTGAAAACACTTTATGTCACTTTGTATCTTCTTTTTTAGTTAATTTTATTGCTTTATTAACCATCGTAAACAGTATATAATGAGGTCTGGAGTCATTGAACTTTCTACCATATGCCTCAAACAGGGCTTTTTATTTGGTGAGAAACTGTACCAAAGACAAAAAAGAAACCCTTTCATTAAGCCTGTGGGAGAAAACACAAAAGGTGTTGGTAGAAGTTAGAAAGAGAACAGACCAGGGCAAAGAGGTAGAAAAGGAGAAAAAGGGTCCTCTGATTGCAGAATGAAGGCTTCCTCCCTTTGTGGGCACAGAGCAGGTAGCTGGATACTAAAGCAACACAAAAGGCCTTTAGAAATCCACCCTTCAGGCATTTTTCCGTAAGATTTGGACCAATTTCAGAGAGTTCAAATATCCCCCTAACTGAACAATGAAGAGTAACTAACGCAGGTCCTTTTTATCGAAGGAATTTGACAAAAACATTTGAATGTGCATTGGTGGAATTACACACTGACACTGAACTTTGAACTTGATGTCAAACAGTTACTAACTGTCTGAAAGCTCCTGACTTGCAGTAAGTAGAAAAAGAGAGGTGTATACGATGGAAGACATTGCTCCGACTTGGACCCACAATGTAAAATATTAGAAGAACCTGAAGACACTTTCTCTTTTTGCTATGTAATTTCACTAATTTTCTGTTGATACTGGGTTGAACGGAAAGCAAAAATGAGCTGACACATTCAGAAAAAAAAATTACGATCATGGTAATGTAAACAAGCTTAATGAATTCTGCACACAGAAACAGAAAAGAATGAGTTGTACATGAGTTGTGCCCAAGGGCTCATTAAAAAAAATTAAATAGGCAAAAACAAAAAATAGGGAAAAAACAATGTACGTGTAAACCACACAGTGTGCTAAGAAGGACATTTAACATTACACTAAACAGTGACATCCATATTAAAGGAAAAAAAACCCTGCTACACTAAACTACAGTCAGAAGAGAAACTCACATTCCACACTCTCACACTGTTAAAGCTTAACTTTCTTTTAGTGGGATGTTTTTAAAGCTGTAAATCATTTCCTTCTTACATCACACTCATTTCGCAGATGCCTTTCTCCAAAGCAACATGCAAATTACTCTTTACCAAAACTTCTCCTGATTGTCCTTAGCAGTCGTAAGTACGCAAGCATTTGGTTTTCTCTAAATGATGAAGCAATGTGCATGTGGTTAGAGTAAGAGTAAAGCCAGGGACAACTTTCTCCTGGAAACAAGAACTTTTGGAGGAATTCAGTATGTTTTGTATACAGGAGGCAGGAATCTATATGATAGTCCAGGCAAAAGCCAAAACTCCCTGCTTGGGGGTTGTACTTAAAAGTAAGGAACTCTAGAAGGTGGGCCATACAGAGGTGAAGATTTCTGACTGGTTGAGCATTTATGAGACTAAATTTTAGCCACCATTTTTAACAATCTGCATCGTCGAATCAGTTTGTCTTTGTTCCATTGGCTTCCATACATTTAGACGGTGAATGTCGCTCACCTCATATGGTTTCATTGTTGTTAAATAGTCATTTTGAAAAACTTCCCTCATCTTCGCAGTTCTTCAGTCCCCAACAGAAAAGCAGACAACAGGCTGAAGGAACCTTTTAATTCCTTAAAAAGTAGTTTCCGGGACAAAAAGTTATTGTTACTTTGGATGCAAACATGGCTTAAGATACTCTACATTAGCAGTGAAAAACCACATCGTGCAATAATTAGCCTGTTAAGCTAACTGGCTAGGAAGTAACCTGGTCTTCATTATAAGGCAATGGAGCGGATGACTAGCCTACAGTAGTTTGTAGGGTTATGGGTTTTATCAAAAAATCCCTGTTTATAAGCATATTCACTGTGTTTGCTTTAGCTTCTGTCTTACGTGTTTTTTTCAAATATGATGGAAGTAGCCAACAATGTCATTTAAAGGTCCCTTTTTACAAGAATCTTGTTTTAAAATGGTTCAGCATAAATTAACAAAAGCTCAACTGGAAAGATTCCCTTCAACTGATTCATAAAGCTAACTTGAGCTTCATTGACTAGCTGGCACCAATCAATAAAATTTTGGCATTTAGAAAAATCTGTGTGGATTTCTGAGTGGAAAATCTGCCAGTGTTTCAAACTGCATAGACAAATGTAAGACAAAAGCCTGTGAGCCATAGCAACAGTAGCTAAGGGGGGCGGGGCTTAGCTCACGGTTCATAAGTGTAGTTCTACAGCGATTGTACATGTCGTCAAAAAAAATTAAGCGCATCACCCTCATAAGCCACAATTTACATATATATATTCGGCTTTTCTACTCATTTATATTCAAGCTGTACACAAATCTATAATTTCCTCAGTGTTTCCAATGTTTTCAGTGTTTTATATTCCAAAAGGATGTTTACAAACAGTAACATACACAGAGTGGAAAAAGTGACGGTACATTTTCTTCTTTATCACCAGTGTGTTTTTTTTTACCAGAAAGCTGTTTGTGTTACATGTTCCACCATAAAAGGAAACACGCACCACAATAATTATTCAAAAACCACAACCACAGAAAAGTGTGAGGAGACAGCAGTTGTTTCATTTCCAGAGACACACATTCGACAAAAGTCAGTGAGGCTGCATAGCACTCTATGTACTTCTTGTCATAGTTGTTCCCCCACTAAAGTCTTTCGCAAATTCTCAGTGTAACCAAGAGAAATAAGTACATAGTCAATGTATATGAACTATGATGACCATCACAAAAAAACTAGGACAGAGCAAACATAAAGTACAAAAACACAGTGATTACACCTAGAGGGGAAAAGAGTTTTTTGTCTTCTTCAAATAAAGCCATCTAGAAAAATGGCTTTGGCTCTCTGTCTTTGCTTTTGTTTTGGCTGTACAAACGCTCACAGGGGAGAGGAATTGATGATTCAATCTTTTATCTTCGGCACAACAATCACCATTGCAACGCCACTGTTGTTGTTGTTATTATCATCACCGTCATCCGCTCTGAGTCAGACTTTACAAACAGTAGCGGAGATGATAGTTTCTCTAATGACATAAACAGCTAGCTAGTAGACCTATCGACTCTGTCTCCCTCTCTCTCACACACACACTCACACACACACTGTAGCCATCAGTCTAGACTACAGTACACTACTGATGACTGAAAATGATGACACATGCAAATCCACAAGTAGGCACATGCTCATGCACACATGCACACACACAGACTCTGCATTACCCTGCTGACAGCAGCACATATACACCCTCAAACACCAACCCATGCAGATGTCAGGTGATGACAGGTACGGTTATAAGGGATCAGCAGGAAAGCCTACAGGACACTGACTCATTTCCTGCCTACTGAAGCGTGGCAGATGTTTTTCATTGTATTCTGACATTTAGTTTTTAACATCTGCCTCTTTCATGTTCCAGCTTTTTTACGTTGATTTGATACTAACAGAGAACCCTAATACTGTTTGATGGTGTGGGCTGACACTGAAATACACCTGTGATATTTTCCCTTAATATTTTAACTGCCAGTTTCAGACACAGAGTGTTTTCTTCCCACATGTCCCATCATATGAATCAAATCTAACCAAAAACATATCCATTACTTATATACTGTGCCCTCAAGTTGACATAAATTGATTGTTTACATAACCCCGACAGCGATTGTCTTATCGTACTATAGCTTAGCAACTGTACCTTTGGATTTCTACTCAGGAGATGAGCTGAAGACTTTGAAGAGATGTCTCTTTCTTATCAAGTCTCTCAAAACCAAACCACATGGCAGAAAAAGCATAAGGAATTGATTTAACAGTGTGTTTGTCTGATCCAGTGTAAGCTACAAACATTAGCATGTCCACCTAAGTAGCTTAGAAGCTAAAGTATTATCCTTGCCTAGTGTTCCTGAGTGTTTGATTGACAACTACATTATCTTGTGGAGTTACAAGAAGATGCTGACACTTTCCTCCCAGGACATGTAGCTTTAGCATCAATCTTTTAGCATGACATCACATACCATCATGTGCAGAGGATCCTTTCTACAGGGTTTTCAAGTTGGCCTGGAGACTGTGATGGAAACCAGGTCATAGAGCTAACATTACTGTAGCAGCTGGCTTGCTACAGCTGATAAAGACTGCTAGCAAGAATTGTTATTTCAACTGGCAATATCAACAGTTGCCAGCTATAAATAAGGAGTCTGCTTTCATTCAGCTCTGTCTGAAGGGGGTAAGACAAAGGTATTGATCTGCTTTCTTTAACCTAACCTTTATCGATTAATGATGACACAAATACAAGAATCGTAATGCAAAAATGCCCGCAAAAATAGTAGCTGTCCTTGTTAGACATCATCAATATCTATATCCTTATCTGACTGTAAAACATTCAGGCGATTTGGAGAGAAACATTTAATTTTATATTCAAGTGAACTAAGTTATACAAATCTCCAAAGGACTTGTTCTCTTTTTTTTTTATCTTAGCTAAATTGCACTTTAGGCTGAGGGAAGAGTAAAATTCACACCTCAATAGTTGGACTGGATTTTCAATTATCATCTCAGAAACAACAATGCAAAAATGAAAACAATAGGAGGAAAACAAAACAGCACGATAAGGACAGAGTGGGGACAGCTGTGAACATTAAGAGCAGTTGTCTTTGTGTGATTGCCTCTTGTGGCCAGAACCAACACTTGTGAAGTCCTCTCATTCCTGCATCAGGGACATATGAAGTTGTTTACCCCTGGCAGGCAAAGGATTCATGTTTCCTGATGTGGTCATCTCGTTGCAGTGTCGTTTGAATGTCTTTTGGAATGGAATCATCAACAGCCCACACTTTTTGAGTGTTTCCTTTAGGGGTATTCACAGGGTTGCACTCAGTTGTGTACACAAAGAGCGAGTAGTTGTGTGTGGATTTTAAAAAAGAAAGCTTGAAAGAGAAATTTGAATCTTTGCATACCTTTCTCTTTGACACAAATGGCCATCAAGTGTTTTTCAATGGAGACATTTTGACTTGTCACATTAGAGGAAGCACACTCATAATGGCTGAATTCCACTTAGCTGCTTCAGTCTAAGGGTCTATGGTATTGTGCATGTTGGTTCAGTGTTCTGTCTTAATTGGGCATTTAAATAGAACAGATCCTTTTGTTATTGTTATAAATAAAGCGTATGCTTTTTCTATTATGACCAGTCAAAGTATCCGCTGTCAGAGAAGCTTCCACAACATGAGCCTTGTGAGATTTTCTGTTTTAAAGAGTTGTAAAAGTCATTGGATGCAACCTGCCCTCCAATTTTAGCATCTGGCACAATTAAGACAATTCAGTAAGAACTTTGTATGAGGCTCACAGAGATACTTGGACAACAGCAGCTCTTTGTGACCTGCCGCTGTCCTTCCGCTGGAACAGGTAGTGCTGACATGGCATGTGACGCAGGCCTTTTTTTGCAGCGGACATTTTGATTTGTAATTATCTGAAAAACACAAGTTTTACTAATAACGTTAATGAATGCTCGGTTCTGTTAACGAGTCTCTGTAAGTCATGACCAGCATGCACAACAGGAGCCTGAAACTGGAGCAGCTAAATGAAATCCAGCCATGTTGTTTACTCATATACCTGTGTATCCTACTGTGCAACAGCTACATGCTTTCCTCAAACACATCTCACAGGAAACCATCCAAGTGCAGCCCTTTTATCGCTTCACTGTAAGCAGATAATTAAAGGTGATCTGAATAGGCAATTCTCCAAGTTCAAACCTGTAACTGTAGCATTTGTTTTCTTCCTAGCAGTATGCAATTCAAGGGGTTATTTATGCATAACCAGTTCTTCACCTGCATAATGTGGTTTGTAAAACAGCTGCGGAACCATCAATGATTCCCATAAGGAAACTCATTTTGCATGTCAGACAACATGCTGAGCCAAAGTCAACCCTCCAACCTGTTCTCAGAGGGGGGACAAACCACTTAAAGGCTATTTAATGGAAAAGTCTGAAATGTCAGAGATGTTGGTTGTATGACACATATCCTGCCCCTTGTCTCCAAAAGCCAATCCCACTGGCTCTCTAGCTTGGGCCATTTAAGAAGTCGCTGTCATGAAACCTTGCATGTGTGTACTAAATGTTTAGCTGGAGGGAGAAAAAGACATTTGACTGGTGATTCTATACATGCAATTTTAATATCGTGTGACCACCGAATTTAAAGTTGTGGCTCTTTACCCATTCATTTTTAAAAGGCCTTGCCATGTTAACTAACTGCCTGGGGGCATTGCCAAGATGGCTGCTGAGTGGCAGGCCTTGCCTAGAGGGACTTTGCCCCAGTACAAAACCAGCAGAGAATCAGTGTCTCACTCAGGGGACACTAACAAAACAGATACTCTTAACATGGTGGGTGGGGGTGGGGATGGGGGTTTTTAAGCTGAGGACCTCCTGATTTCAGAGCAGTTTTTGACCTCTGCTCTTTTGCTGCTCACATCTGGCAGGAGTGAGTGGTCATTGCCTTTTTTAGATGAATACGTTTTCCGTCATCCTAATGACTTTCCAAGATGGCTTGTCAGTGAAATAAACCGATTGCAAACATGCACGCTAAGGCTCTCTTGCACACACACACTCACACAAAATGCACAAAAATGCAGTGCACCGAATGAACACACACACACACTCCTCTCCTATGAGTCATGTTCTACGTCCCCTAACAATTAAATCAGATGTTTCCTCCTGATCTCTATCCTCATGTAACACAGCCTTCTTCTCTCTCTCATCTTAAAAGGTGGCCTACACTCAGGAACAAACCAAGGAAAATATTACTCATTATTAAGCTTGAAGTTCCACTGCTCTTGTCTTTTTATTCGAAATGTAACTTTACAAGCTTGCTCACATGTTAAGACATTTTCCCACACTCAAAAATCCATTAAACTTATTGAAAATGCATTTTGTCAGTTTGTACTAATCTACTTTGTTTCTCTGCTTTTACAAGTTCAAATGATCTTTGTTTAAATGCATTAGCTTAAGTTAAACTCAGTCATTTTTTTATGTCAGCCTCTTAGCCTCCCTCGTTAGTTCTCATTTTCCTCAGTCTCTTTCCATCTCTCCCCTCCTCAGCACTCAACATTAAATTCAAATTTCAGCTCCACCCTCTCAAATCTCTCTCTCTCTCTGCCTTCCACTTCCTCCTTGCCTTCTCCATGCCTCCTCTCTGTCTTTTTTATCTCGGTAAGTTTTCAGCCGGGACCTGCTTTTTTTCTCTGCAGTATAGCCCCTGTGTCCCCCCGGGGAGGATCATCACTATGTTTGCATGTGTGTGAGAGAGAGGAGTAGTGAGAGACAGACTGAGAGTCACACCAAGTGGAAGACACTTTATTCTTACTATCTTGAGCCTAAGAGTCCTCACAGGACCAGAGATAAAAAACACTCCAAAGTGCAAATTTGTGTGCAACATTTTCAAGTGAACGTGTGTTTATTTGAGCAGAATCTGCCTCCCAGTCTAATTTTCATCTTCAAGTTTAGCTAAAAACACCTACTTGGCCAAACTGCAAGTATGACAATTTGAAAGCAAGTATGTGGGTCTGTACAAACGTGTGTGGGTGTGTGTGTGAGAGAGATAGAGATAGAGACACTTAAGGAAATGCAGAGCTGGATTTGTTTGAGTGGTCTTGCTTAAAGAAGAGCGTGAGGGGATGAAAGACAATATGAGTTTGACCTTGCATGAGTCTCCCAAGACACCTCTGGTTGCATAATGTCTGTTTCCTTACAAATCAGAAGTTTTCCTTTGCAAAGACAGACATTCCTCTAGTTTCTTTCACAACTAGTGAATATACTAAAGGTATCATAATGGCAAAGCTGCACTACATACATTAAACACATTTTCCATGAAAAAAAATTCCAGTTGTCCTCAGTTTTGTACCCCAGGAGAAACTATATCACTTAACTAGATTTTAGGAACAGTGATATGAATAACAGGTTGATGTGATAAAAACACAATCACATCTTCTTTCTTTGTATCTTTCTTTGTATTAACAAGCACCTCTTTTTTGTAACGGAAATATATAACATCCTACTGTAGAGGTTTTCATTCCCAGACGCCAGCATTCAGAGTCCTGCTGCTTTTCATTCTGTTCCTTTAATCAGGGAGTGATTAATACCTGCTAGGCTGAGTGAATGCAATCAACTAGCAGGTAAAATAGAAAACGTGCAGGACTTAAGTGTCCAGAGGGCTACTGACCTACTGGATGATATGCATATAAATGCCTAACAAAAGTCTAGGAAATAGGCAGCCATGTGGAATGGGAAACTCCACTGGACATGTTTCCTTCCCTGAAGGATGATGTTCTCATGCATGTGAAGGTCCACAGTTCCCTGTGGGGCCTTTGAGTGAAGTTATATTAGGTCTCGATAAACATGAGGCTGGAAATATCCCCCAAACACGAAATGACCACGGATAAACTGATAAACTGAGATCTAACAATAAGCTCTTATCCCCACTGCTGTACGATCCTTTACTGAACTGTAAGCTCCAGCACTCACACGTGGGCTCTCTTGACTAAGACCTGCCTTGTGGGAGTTTGGGAAATGAATGAATGCATGCACGTGCCATAAAAGTTTGGGTTTTCCTGATCCTACTCTCTTTTTCTCCTCTGGTTCCCCCACATTATGTCTATCATCCTCTAAAACAAAGACTGTCAAACCTGCCTACCTTCCAGCGTCACCTCTTTGCCGGCTCGTTTCAGCGCCTGCACTGCCTCGTCGTGGGTCGCGTCCCGCAGGTTCAGGCCATTCACGGATAGGATGGCGTCCCCGACGTACAGAGCCTGGGTCTGGTCCGCGGCGAGCCCCTTAAATATCTTACTGATGAGGATGGGCATTTTATTCTCCTTCCCTCCTTTGATGCTGATCCCAAGCCCCCCGATCTCCTGCTTGGTCACCTTGACGCACCGCTTTCTGTTGGCGATCGCTTCGGGTACTCGCTCCGGGAAGTCCGTGAACGCGGTGCGCACAGTTTGGGGAACGTTGTTAGAGTTGGCGTTGTTGTTGTCAAGGTAAGATCCATTGGTAACACCGTTGGAGTTGACACTGTCGTTCAAGTTGTCGTTAGCGCTGCTCTCCTCGCAGCTTAACGTGAGCGCTTCCTCGTTCAAGTTGACCAAAACTTTATGCCACCGCTCCCGCACCAAAACCTCCGCAAATCCACTTTTTTGCACTCCGGAGGCACCTGAAACTCCCGTCGCTATTACCACCGCCATCTTTGGAGCATTTCTTTTAAACCGACATGTGATTTTGTGCCCGGCACGCTCTCGCACATTAACTTACACCTTGTCACCCTGTCGCACTCAGGCTGGACCTTGACCCTCTGAAGTTTTCTGCGGGACTTGTCAAGCGTCCCGACCAACCAGCCTGAGCCCTTTCGGCACAAGCTGCCCTCCGCTCCGCCTGCCCGAGATCCTATCTGCTGGGTGGAGTTTGCTCCCCCCGTCGTCAGCCGATCCCATCTCCAGATCCTGCATGCACAAAATTGGCTCCATCAGTTCCCCAAAAGGTTTGAGACGTGACAGCTGTTAAAGAGTTTCACAAGCATTAACAGCATAGCCGACATAAAAAAGGAATTATTCATCCCTGTTATGCGAATTACGTTGACAAAATTGTAATCATATAGTCTGTGATGTATAAATACATTGATTCATATGAGATAATTATAGGTTATACAGTCAAATGAAACCATAATTAGGTTATATGAGTCATTATGAAAGTGAGGAGGCAGTAAAAAAAAAAGAAAATCTTTATAATAACAATATCAGAACATTTAAATGAACAGATTAATCCAAAATATGACTCGAAATGAGTTTCCAGTCTGCATGTTCCCAGTCAGCCCCACTCTGCTGTAGCTACTTAACCGTGTTCACGTTGCAGACGTGAGACGGGTTACGCGCGTGCAAGAATGCGCCCGTGCCTGTTTTGATGTTTCAAAGACAGATAGAAAGCGCGCGAGAGAGTTTTGTTAGGAAGCGCTGACATGGAAAGACCCCCCTCTGAGGCTTTGCTCTCCATCTCTATTATTATTATTCCAAAGGACATCCCCATGCCCTGTCAATCATCACAGGCTTGTGGTAGTTCAAATAAATGAACTCAGACTATGAGGGTGCAACCACTGTTATCATATAATGACTGCAGCCGCTGGGTGTCTCGACCTTAACGAGGGTGACCCGGGTTCAAGCCCTGTAAGTGACTGACAGGGATGCTGGGAGAGGATGGGGACAAACGAGGCAGCCTCAGTCCGCCACCAGGACCTAATGAGGATGAGATTAGGAAAAAAACACTAATCAAGTGGCTGCTGTAACTGTATGAATGGCCTCAAGCGCGCAGAACCTTCAGCTTTTTGGATCTTTAAATATCCCTTTTCTCTAAACAGCTGTCACTCTAAAGCGTCGCATCCTTTTCTGCAGCTTCAAATACAAACTGACCTATTATCAATGTAGTTACGACCCCTACTGGTGACTCTTTAAATTGATGTTTGTCTGTCTGAGAGTTAAACTCTGCCCTGACATAACAGCAAAACCACAGGAAAGCCCCCTCTGGCAATGGAAAGGGATGCACGAGGAGTCATTAATACCCAGCTCCATCAAAATGATGAACAAACGGCATTAATGTATCTTCATGCTGGGAGATTTAATTTAGTAGTGTCAGTTTTTGCATTTTATGTTTTGCATTATATTGATCTTGATTTGTTGTGTGTTTTTTCTTAGTGTGTTATTTTTCTGGTGGTCTAGTGATACTAAAATCCATCTCCTGCCCTGGTGTGTTGAGGTTGATTCTATTCTATTCTATTCTATTCTATTCTATTCTATTCTATTCTATTCTATTCTTATTGGCCATTGACACACAAACATGTTATAGTCATTTTAATGCATGTTTCATATACTGATTATGATTCATTTAATTTATGTTAAGGAGTTTCTGATCAGAAAAACACAAAAATAAAAGTGTTCAGCAAAGTGTCTTATTAATAGACTTTGAATCACCTCTTTTATAAAAATATGCAGAAGTTGACCTCTTCAAACAAAAATTCTTAAAGCTTGCATGCTCTGTAAATTGTGTAGTTTATTATATTTAGTTTATTATAGTTGATTTAAATTAGGTTGGAAACGTTAGATTTTAACTTACATTAAATTACATGTGTGATTATTAAAAAAAATAGCCTATCTTATGTTGTGATTTAATTTAATACATTTCATGTGTCATAATTAATGATATTATGTAATCACAGGAATATATATCGTACAGGCATGGTTTACTTGGAGCCAAGCCTCCTCACTTGCCCGCCCTCTACACTACTTAAGATAATTACTACTGAATTGAACCATAGAGGGGAATACTTTATTTTGAGAAACAGACTGACGCAGAAATACTAAGAATATTTTGGCTTAATGAGGCGTAGGAGCTGCAATTGATTTTTACTTTTATGTGGAAATGAGCTATCAGTCGAAATGTTCAGTCTTTGTTGTGGTAATGACCTTAAAAACAAACAAACAAACAAACAAACAGAGAAAGCAATCTTTTCAAAGGTGGTGATATTTAAAGGTTGTTAATTAAACTTTTTTTATCCTCAGCTCAAGCATGTTGACTGTATGTTTGTGTGTGTGTGTGTGTTTGTCTTTTCAACAGGGAGCAGCTGCAGAGGTGGTTTACACACAAACACACAATTACACTGACATTCTGGACTAATTAAGAGAGTGACATGTCATGCCCAAGAGCACTGCGGCAGCACTTGAGTTGCAAGATGAGATACAAGCATGAAATATGGGGGTGGTTAAGTAAAGTGACCCATTTTAATTCCTGCTTGTGTACAAAGAAAAACAAAAGCCTTACTGCAGAACCTTCCTCTTAAATTATGTCCTTTACTTTCCTGATATTCTTCCCTCTTTGCACTACTCAACCACCCACTCCTCTTCACCTCCATTCGCCCCCTTATTCTAGATTTTCTTTCACTGTACAACTCCTCATTTCCTTCTTTTCAATACTCTTAATGCCAATTTTTATTTCTGTATTTTATATATTTATATAGCCAAGTATCACAAATCAAAAAATCTGCCTCAAGGGGCTTTACAATCTGTACAGCATACAGCATCCTCTATTCTTAGACACTTGATTTAGATGAAGAACCCCCACCCCCACCCCCCCCCACCCCCCCACCCCCCCCAAAATAATGAAACAGGAAAAAAATAGAAGAAACCAGAGGATGAATAACAAAGAGGGGTACTCTCTACACAGATGGATGAATATGCAATAGTGGCCATGTATGTAAAAAAAAAGAGGGCTGTTAGTATTAACCAGCAATAATTGGAATGTAAATGTTTAAAAGTGAAATACTGATATTGTGTTACAAATACACATATGATACTATAGTTTACAGTACCTCTTCAATACTTTAATAATTTTTTCTTAATGCAGCTTAATGCTGGTTCCTGCACCCCATAAAAAGCTTAAATCACTATGTGCAGTTCCTCTTTTTGTACTCTTTTTGTAGTTTTGGTTACAGACTCTCTCTTTACTTCTATACACTTGTATTTTTAGTGTTATTTATTTGCCAAAAAAGCATCGAAACAAACAATAAACAGAGTCTAAGATAAATTTGACTGATAGAGTTATTTTTAAATGTACACAATGCTCAGTGTTCAAAAACTTTTGCAGGTGTTTGATGCTGATTAGGCCAATTTAGGTTTCAGATTTTCGAGAAAGGTAAGAAAAAATTCTCCAACATTTTGCACCAGCATATCATCTGTTCTTTTAGGACTTGAAAGTTTTCTTTTAAACAAAGTAAAATAATTTCTATGGATTTTCAGTGTTGTATCTCACCATAATGTATTCTATAAGAATTATACTAAATGCATTTTCTTCCTCATAAGGTTAATTTGTAAAGCACATTTCCATCGTTTGCTAGCTTCCACTTTTTACTTGCTCTTTCACTTTCTGTCTATGCTTCTTTGTCCCTTACTACCACCATCAATCAGCAGTATATCATGAAACAGACATCAGGAATGTTTATAGCAATGTGTGCATGCTTGCTCACATGCATATGGGCCCTTATGTGTGTGCACAGACATGACAGGGATCAGCTCCTAAATGGTAAATGGCATCATTCAAGGCTTTTATGGCTCATTCATTCATGCACATACTCACACAGATGTTAACAGGCTACCAGGTCAGATGCTGGCCTGACCATCAGGAGCAGATAAGGCAACCATGTTGTTAGTGTAAAGGTGAAAAAAACAACAACTTTCAGCTTAAAAATAAATCTTATTACTAAAAGGCAAACTAGTCTCTCTCAGAGCAAAGGGTAAAAAACTGTTTTCACCAAAATTCTTCTTTACTTTCTTCCTTCTATCCATCGGCCTACCTTCCCTTCTCTGTCCTTTTTGTCTTAAGTCTTTCCACCTTTTCTTTCAACTAATACCCTTCAATTCATGTTGCAAATCACCTTCAAAGCATGACTCCAGAATCTACCAAAACAGATTTTAGCTAATCAAACAAAAATACTGTACTGTAAACATTAGATTTGACCCACATGTTTGAATTTTCCTACAGAAAATATATAATCTTAGTTATGCTGTAAAGTCTCATTGAGGCAGGTGAAGATGCAGAATTCAAAGGCAGCACATAGGACAGAGATCTACAGTGTTGATGCTTCAGAGCAGGACAGGTTCAAGTCAGGACAGGCAAAAAAGGGGACAAGATAAACAGGCAAAGAGTCCAAAAAGCCAAAGCTAGAAAGGTGCAGTCAGTATAAGTAAAGAAAAAGAAGGGAATGACAGCACACAGTGTTTTAGTGGAAAGATCTATGAGATATTACTATATTTCATCCCTCATATTGAGAGGTATAAATACAATATTTTCACTACATTTAAGTAAAAAATAAGCCTGAAGTAAGCTTCCTTTTTTATGGGCATTTTTATGTATAAGCAGAGTTCAACATTAAAAGAAAAGTGACCATCATTAAAATCATAAACAGGTGGAAGTGGATTTATACTCCTCTGCACATGTTGCAGGCAAAAACTAGGCAGAAACTAAGTTTTACTTTGTTTTACTGAAGACAAAAAAATATTTGTGGAGTGATTCATTTCTCATCAATGGCAAACAGTCTGAAAAAACAGTCATTTCAAGTTAACCCTTTAAGACTTGACCCATCATTCCACACAAGCTGACTTCACTGATGTGTTGGAGTCGGGAACAGATGCTTGTTTTGTTTCAGTTGCTGCTGTTTCAGTTGAGTGACCTGTAATTGCTGTGTTTGACACAAAACTGAAAGTAACTAAAGTGACACCAGGGTAAAGTCATAAAAAGTTTTTTTAATATTATAAGTTATGCCCAAAATCACATTTCACTTTATGGTTACAATTTGTACAACAGGGCTCAACCGTTAAGGGGTTAATGTCAGGAAGGAGGAGCAGATGGGTGGATTGTGAATGAAGGTGGGAGGTGCACTGTTTACAAAGAAATGAAACTTAACACTGTGGTAAAAACAGATCAGTTTGTTTCCGTCTACGTCCAAGAAGGTAAAGTTAGATTGTACTTTTGTGATTTTAGGTATGAAATGATATAACTGTGCATTACATGCAATGAAGTTTGAACATTTTGTGCATATATCTGATTGCATGAATGACTG
>JAPZDY010000025.1:15694226-15707967 GCA_029783645.1 Ctenochaetus hawaiiensis
AGTTGCCTAGTTATCACATGATACATAGGTGCTGTTCTTTAGGGAGGATTGACAGATAAAAGAGGAATCTGTGTTTGGCAAAAAGTTGGTCCTCTACATTGGAGGAGGTGTTGGCAGAAGCAAAATGTTGTATCAAGGCTTTCTTCATTTTCATTCATCCATCAAAATTTTTTTCCTCAGTTTTGAGATTTCATCCTCTAATGCAGCCTGTTGTCTTTGTCCCTCTCTGGTTGACTGGTTATGTGTTATCTTTCCCCTGGCAGTACCTCTGGTGTGCACACATACACACAGGCAAGGCGACACTGTCCTGTACCACCCCCACCATCACCACGCCCCCAACCGAAATCCGTTTGTGCGAGGAAAATGGGTCGCAGCTCAGAGGGAGAGCACATAGTGCTAAATGAGGGTGACTAGACTGACAAAGAATGGTGAGGACAGACAAAGAGGGAGATGGAAGGAGGGTATCGCATTTAAATCATTAGTTTGGGTTGAAAGGACCAGGGGTGGGGAGGAACGATACTTACAGAGTCAAAAAATTTAGGGAAAGACAGCTGAAATCAAGTAGAGAGAGGGTTAGAGGAGAGCAGGTGAATGACAAAAGAAGGCAAATAGCAAAACAGAAGAATGAAAAGCACTAGGGTATAGGACAGATGGATGAATGGACAGAGGAAAAGATTAAGTACACAAGTGAGTAGCCGGCAATTCTTCCTCATTATTTAGGATTGAACAGTGTAATCCTTCTATGACTGGCTGGTTCTCCCCTTTATCTAACCAATCAGAAGAGGCAATGGTCGCACCACCTATGCAGAGTGGCTCTTAATAGTTCAGCCTGATCTCAGGCTGGTGATACAGGAGATGTCAGATTTATGGATTAGGATGGTAAGACAAAAGTAAAGATAAAAAGGGAGGAAGGTTGATTGGTAAAATGGAAAGACTTGCTGTATGGATGTATTTCCCGTCCTATGCGTAATGAGCACTGTACAGTGCATCTCTCTGATTGGTCTCAATCTGCTTTCTGATCAGCCATTCAGAAGAGTAGGTGGCTGAACTGCAGAAATCTGAATCATGTCTTTTGCTCACATCAGTGCAGGCTGTACAGATACATCAACTCAAATGCAGACACTACCATTCAAGGGAGCGCTTTTTTCCCAAAATAATATTCACCCTAGTAAGCTGCATTAATCTTTAAAAGCCTCCGCTAAGTAGCTTAAGCATAACAGTAACCCCACAGCAACCATATTTAGTCTGCCAGTCAGTCCTGTTTGATATTAAAAAAGCTCTTCCTTGGTAAACTTGTAAAACTTCAGCGACATAAATCGGCAGTGTCAGCAATGGACAGAAAAATGTTGTTGGAAACATACTAGGCTTCACATGCCTGGTCATCTGTCTGCCTCTTTTTCCTACACTTCAATGAGTGTCAGCAGATTGCAAACTGCAGTCAACAACATGCTACCTCTTTTCTCTGCACAATTCTGCCTCTGTGAGCTGTTACTTGTCTGTATGAGTGCTGAAGATCAGAGCTGATTTGTCTGCACTGAAAAGGGGCAGGACTGTGTGGTGATGATGTGGAAAGAGCTCCTAGTTAAAGGAGGAGGAGTAGATTTTTGCTTCGCAGATATGTTGCAATCAGTGTTTCGATTTATTGTAGTACGGCATTTTGCATATTATATGCTAACATTGCATTAGATTTCATAATTAACATGACGCTGCAGTTCAGAATGTGCATTTCATTTTATATATCCATCAAATAAACCTGCATTAAATTAAATTCTTCTAAAAATTAACATTTAATTCATTTTATATTTCTTCGGCTTAGTAAGATCTTGAGACCACGAGCAGTGTGAACATTAGAATTAAAGACTTACCTTTGATAGTACTCTCCAGCAAATCTACAGTATTCATGCATATTTTTAAACCATTGACTTTATTAATATAACAAGAATTCTGTAAACTGTGAATCAGTGGTTAAAGTTTAAGTTCATCTTAAGTGTTAATTTTTTATTTAGGGCGCTGGCTGTCCGGTGTAACCCTTCCCCTCCCTGTAATTGATTGGCCTAAACCCAAACAGTTGCCAGGCAACAGCAATGGGCATTGAGGGCGGAGTGTCAGCAAGTGTGTGCAAGCAGAGTGACACACACACACACAATCAACTGTTCTGGTCACATAAAAGAGTCGCTAGTACTTGCACAAGTTGACATATTCAAACATACTCACATTTTCATGGTTTTAAATAAATAAACTAATTAAAAACTTAGATTTTTGTTGCATGGCACAGTTCATAGTTTTCAGATTTTATCCTCTGATGCATCAGAGTTTACATAGAAAAATCTACTTTTGTGAAGTAGAAAAGCCTTTCTGTCTAAAAAGTGGTATAATTTGTCAGTTGAGCAGCCATTTTATGTTTGGGAGCCAAGGGCAACTCCTCTGTGCGGAAAAAAATGGAGAAGTTTGTGTTGAGAGAGCCAAAGCCAAAGAGTGACACAAATTGTTAAAAAGTGCACAGGCGACACAGTGAGAGGGAGCATTGAGGGAAGAGGAAAGAGTTGTGAATACACAATGGGTAATGGTGAGAACCAAGTACAAAGTAGAGGTGACACTGAAATATGAGAGCAGCATGGTCATACTGTATGCAACCTCTCTCTCTACTTATTCTGTCTATTCTGTCTCTCCCTTGGTGACCTTGTATTAAGGATGCTAGCAGCAGAGCATAAAATGGCTGCTCTACCCTGAAGACAGGTGCAACAAATAGGCACACAAAAATGCAAACAGGTCTAAACTTAAAAAGATAATGATTCTGACAGTTGAATCTGACAGTGTACAATAAATTGATTACTACTGGCATCAAGCAGAGTTACACCTTCAATGATATGGATTCTGAATTTACTTTACTTTAATGTTGTCACATTAATGATTGAGAATTTTGCCAGAAAATGAAATGACATTTAAATTTTGTCCATAAAAAAAAAAAATAAAAAATTGTCCATAAATACCATGCAACTCTGTTATTTATGGTATTGTGTTTAGTAATGTATTTTAGTTTTGTCTTCTTCAAACTTGACATTTTATTTCGATCACAGGCTTTATTATTGAAGGAGCTTGTGTCATCTCAACTGTGGCTTTCAATACATTTCAGATTAAATTAGCCAACTTTGTAGAAAATGACAAGATGAATATCATGTGTCACCATTCACCCTCAAAACACTGAGACATAGTATTTGGTCCATATTTATCAGCCCTAGTTCCAAGTTTATCTACCATTGTTCATGTTCAAGAGTGTGTGGGACAATAAGATCATTTATCCTAATCTGGTTGCTCCTTTAGTCTATTTAAAGTGCTCCCACAATGCATTTCACCAGCTCAACAGCCTGTCCTACATGCTTCCCACTCAGATACACACATACACTCATGCAGACAGAGACACAGGCATACACACAAGCATACAAACTCACTCACATACACACATGCACACGCACACACACGCACACACACAACACACAACACACAACAGATTAGGGGATTACAGTCTAAAATGACAACCAACCAGTTTCAAGGGCAATCAGTGTTGCCCTTACTTACTCTACCTGTGCCTTTCACGTAAAGACACACACACACACATGCGTGAGCTGCTGGTCAGCCTGGTCAGTGCTACAAAGGAAGGATTTCTATCTGTTTAGCTGTATGAGTGTGTTTGGTCACATGTCAGAGACAGAAATGTGCTTACATTTGTCCAACATAAATGAAACGTAAATAGGTCTGTAAATAAAGTCATGCTGTCTGATTCTAAACTGGCTCATCACTCAGCTGGTGGGTGTTGAAACTACGATAAATTGTCACTTTTAATCCTCAGTGAACATATTAGCAATGGAGTCACCACACAGAGTCTCTGATATAGCTTCAGGTAGTTGTCAGAAAAAATAAACAAGATTTTGCAGATGCTATTGTGTTTACCTTTATTTCACTACATTTCAGCTTGGATTTGGAGAATTGAACCTTCTTATGAGTTTTTCTTAAGCTTTTCATAATAATTTTTTAAAAAAAGTGTGGTGGGGGTCATGAACTTATTTTTTGGGCCTCTGACTGACGGAGGACATGCTAGAAGAAGTTTCAGAACCACCACTCAAGTTAGACCAAGGACAGCCAAGGAGAGGAAGAGATGGAGTTCATGAAAGAGGTGAAGGAAGGGAAGGCGCCTGAAAAGTAGGAGGAGGAGAGGACATAGGAGGCGGGGAGAGGAGAGACAGGCAGATGAGCGTACAATATGTTAAGGAGAGGCAGAGGGAAGTCACATAGCTGAGTCAAGGCCAGGCTTCCTCTCTGTTCAGTCAGCAGACAAGTCTCTGTTTGTTGCGTTACATTCCTACCACTTTCTTCCTTCATATCCATTTGTTTTCTAAACATGTCCCCGCTTGCTGCACCACCTCCTTATTCTTGCAGCAGGTCCTTATAAAACATGCTGTGTGACGGCCTGTGTCTGTTACTGACGACAGACAGAATCACACGTTTGTGTAGCTGCAGTGTGCTGTTCTTCAGCCCAGTTTAACTTGTCATATTTACCGTCTAAGCATATATGTACTGTACCACCTTTGTGTTATATTCACTCTTTAGCGCTACTGTGTCACATTACTACAGACTTACCAGCTGACAGCAAAAAGAAAATGAACACTTGCATGTTTTTTAGTGTTGCTTTGTGTATCTAAACTAAAAGATGGGAGACAAGGCAGTGCAGGAAATGCAGAGATGATAGAAGAGGGCAGATGTGAAAGCCAGCATATGTAATAGGGTGAGAACAATGACAATGATACAAAAAGACTTTTTTAGTAGTTTTTGGAGCCTAAAGAGCAGAGGTTTCACACTTAATGACAGATTGGGCTAAAAATAAATAGTTTGTATCAGTTCAAGCAGTTGCATATACTTCAGTGTTTTGTTTTCAAGTCCCTCATTGTATTTTTTAAACTCATTGATGAAGAAAAAGAGGGCAATTGCTGGCACATTGCCAAACTGTAGTGATATCTGGGCCTTGTTTAAAACAGAAGAATTTTGTCTAAGACATCTGACTGAGTTTTTTTTTTCTCCACAGGTAACTCAATCCCCACCAATCAGCAGCAACCATGCCAGATCTCTGTGTTGGAATCAATGGGTAAGTTTTAAACGCCTGCACATTTTATAAGCAGAGTGGTTCAGATCTATTTTAATATGATACAACATAGGATGTCAGTGAAGCATATCTTGAAGATGATCATTTGCTATTCCACAGTAGTTTAGTGGTGGCTAGTAAGCTGTTTTTAAAAGAGATGGCCATAGAAAGATTACACTATAAATGAGAAGGGCAAGTGTTTAGCTCACATCATAGCTTAACAGAAGTGGAGCTACAGGAGTATTGTAACTATTGATTTCATTGATATTTCTGCTTAAGAGACCAGGCCTTCTCTGTAAACCACTGAAAGTCATTTTTGAGTTTGTCAGGACACTCAAGCTCTGTTAGAAGATTCATGTGAGGTCCCAAGAGTGGTTCAACATCCTGAGGAAGTTTCCCATCATTTTCCCAAAACAATTCCTGTTTCTCTCTCTCTCTCTTTCTCTCTCTTTCTCACAGCTTTGGTCGTATTGGCCGTCTTGTCTTGAGGGCTTGCCTTCAGAAAGGCATCAAAGTCGTTGCCATCAATGACCCCTTCATTGACCTACAGTACATGGTGAGAAAACTTAGATGTGCATTTTTCCTGAGTAGCTTATTTGTTGCTTGTTTTTTGGCCAATTCTTCAGTCGAATGATAAGCTAAGAGTAAATCATTGCCAGTAACTATCAAATATCTCCCAGGAAATTCAGAAATGGCTTGTAAGAAATAAGACATTATAGTAATAGGCTCATAATTTTCCTCTTGCCTTCAAGGTCTACATGTTTAAGTATGACTCCACCCACGGCCGTTACCATGGTGAGATCAGCTATGATGGCGGCAAGCTTGTTGTTGATGGAAATGCCATCTCTGTCTTCCAGTGGTAAGTGATTATAGTGTTTCGTGGACAGTGGCCATTGCTCCCCAGATTAACACATTTCCTCATGTCCCATGTTCTTCCCAACATTCTGCTTATTGGAAAATATATATTAACCTAAACATCCTAAAATTGTTGCATGAAAAATCATTTTCTATTCATTACTAGACTGACATTATCCAAAGAGGCTCTGCACACTAATTGGAAAGCACAGGATGTACTGCTCTAACAAGATTACCTCTCTCTTCTCTCTCATTACATGAACCTCACACACTATATCTGTTTTTGTTTGTTTGTTTTCTCTGTTTTTGTGTCACTTGTGTTTGTCCTGAAGTGTAATCTGACTGAACAGAGGTGAGAATCATTTAATGTGTCCTTTCATTGACTCTAGTATGAAGCCAGCAGAGATCCCTTGGGGTGAGGCTGGGGCCAAGTACGTTGTTGAGTCCACTGGAGTCTTCCTCAGTGTGGAGAAGGCCTCTGTATGTATACACACAAATACACACACACACATATTTCCAGAAACAAATACACAGACAGCTTGATGGCCCAGTTTCTTACCTGTGCCCTGTATTCTCTTGGCCCATCACAGTCTCACCTCCAGGGTGGAGCTCAGCGTGTGGTTGTATCCGCCCCCTCACCCGATGCTCCAATGTTTGTCATGGGAGTCAATGAGGACAAATATGACCCCTCCTCCATGAATATTGTCAGGTAACTTACCTTCGGTCTTGGATGTGTATCCGCTGTACATTTTTAATTTTTACAAACGTCTTCATAGATTTAGGTGGAGCAGTTTCATTATGTACTTTTATGTGTGGAGAGAACTGAATCTAGTGTCTGATAGTGACAGTGTCTGTTTTTCTACTGAAAGCAATGCCTCCTGCACCACCAACTGCCTGGCCCCCCTGGCTAAAGTCATCCATGATAACTTTGGCATTGAGGAGGCTCTCATGGTAAGTTACAGTAACTTTAGATACACATATTCAAATGTGACATGCATAAACACTGTGGTGATGAAGGTTGTGTCTTTAGATCATGCTTAGCTTAATTGAATGCCAGACTCCCTGATGTTTAATATGATATTACAATCCATTCTGTAGACTACAGTCCATGCATACACAGCCACCCAGAAGACAGTGGACGGTCCTAGCGCCAAGGCCTGGCGTGATGGCCGCGGTGCCCACCAGAATATCATCCCAGCATCCACTGGTGCAGCCAAGGCAGTGGGCAAAGTCATCCCCGAACTCAACGGGTAAGGACAAACGCAGTTGTTATTAACTTGACAGTTCTGGGTACTTTTGCTAATTGTGTATATGTGGCTAGGGAAAAACAAAAACATAGTGACATAAATTATATCCATCCCCTTTGTCCATCTTCTCTGTCTCCAGTAAGCTGACAGGTATGGCCTTCAGGGTGCCAGTGTCCGATGTGTCAGTTGTGGACCTGACGTGCCGTCTGTCCAAGCCTGCATCTTACTCTGAAATTAAGGAAGCCTGCAAGAAGGCTGCACATGGGCCCATGAAGGGAGTGCTGGGTTACACTGAGGACCAGGTAACACCCAGAGTTATTTCACATATACCATACTGCAAAATAAATGGCTAGTTATGATGCGAGAACATAAACTCTAACTGTGGCAGTAGGGTGATGTGGGATAAAGAGGTTCAGGCCAGGCTGTGTAGTTTGTTCTACTCATGTTCTGAATTGATTTTGAGTAACTTAACTTAAAAAAAAGAAAAAGGCCTTAAATTATATGACCGCCATGAATCACTGTGATTGAGTTTCTATTTTACAATTGGTAAACACTACACTACAGTATATCTGACATGTGTTTGGTTGTGATCTGCAGGTTGTGTCCTCTGACTTCATCGGTGACACCCACTCGTCCATCTTTGATGCTGGCGCCGGCATCTCCCTCAATGACAACTTTGTCAAGCTCATTTCCTGGTTGGTTTTTTAAATGTCTTTGTCAGGCATACATGTCAAACAGAAAGCATCAATATAAAGAAGGGCAAAACACAGTTTCACCTTTCAGAAAACCAGGAAATTAATTTCTCTTTCTCCCTCTCTCTCCAGGTATGATAACGAGTTTGGCTACAGCCACCGTGTTGCTGACCTGCTGCTCTACATGTACTCCAAGGAGTAAACACTTCCTGTTCAAATAGGAAGTCAGGAAAGGGACCACCCCAACCATCCTTCTATTCCCTCCCCCCTTGTCTTTTACACAAAGGCCCCACCCATAGCCAAGTCATAGCATCACAGCCCTTAGCTCTACTACAGTATACGTAGGCAGCAGCATAAGTGTGTTTGAGTATTCTGAGTTGATCTGTTTTTCCTTTAATGACGAGATGATCGGTCAATGACGGTATTTGTGTCTGTGTGCCCCCTCTCCACCTCCCACTGCCACCTTAGATGTGTCGTTATGGCTCAGTACTATGGTAACTACTGTATCCATCATCCTGTTGGTGTGTTTTAAAGGCTTGTTCACCAGTGGAAAGAGGAGGCTGAGAGGCCGAGCTACTGTAACTCCGCTTATGAGTAAAGAGACCAAGAAATAAAACTTGAAAAAGCTCAAGCTGTTGAGTTGTCTTGTTTCATTATTATTATCTGTTTGTTGTGGGGAATCTGGAAACTGACAAATCAAACAAATAAAAAGGGCAGAAAACTTACTGAATATTTAGTTGAATAATTAAAATGGAGTACGAGAACAATAAAGCATAATGCTTTTAGCCTCTTCCATTACCACTAGTTGATAAAACAAAGTAAATAAAACAAATTAAATTAAAATTTACTGTAAAGATTTTTTCCCTTTTTTATTTTAAATATTCAGTTCCTTCATCTTTTAGTTTTTGGTATTGGCACCAGTTGAATTATTTATCTTGTCTCCAATTTCCAATTTGCATAAATTTCCTTTCAAATGTAATCCTAATTTTCTTCTCATTTTTAGATCACTTTGGACCAGGTGTAGTGTCAGGGAGACAGACTGTGAAGAAATGGAGACAACGCGGATCTCATAATGATCACATAAATACTATTTCATCCATGTGAAGGCAGTAGAAGTCAGTAATTGACAAAAAGTGCATTTAAATAATATAAACTATAATATAGTTATAAAATATAAACCGCTATAATATAGATTATAGTGGTTAAGACACATTCTACAACTGCATGGTCCTGTTCCTCACTTCCTTGATGCATCTTTACTTTAAATAAATAAAAAAGTAATTATGTAAAGAACAAATATGTAAGACAGAGAAACTGACTAACTCACTATAGGTTACATCACACATTTGGCAGGAATTAAAAAGCAAGAGAAACATCAGTTGGAACTGGGAACCTTTAGAGCCACCTGCAGCTTATTTTAGGGTACTGCAGCAGGAGTTTGAATGTAGGCTGCAACCTAATATAGAAGAAATCCCTTTCACTGCTTCCTGCCTTGGTCAGTTTTTTTCCCTCTTAAAAGGAACTGACATGAAAAGCTTTGAAAATGTTCATAAGTGCCACCTACTGTTTCACTGAACACACTACAAAAGAAACATCACACCTCACAACTCTGGCATTAGACGTAAATCAAGTTTTTGATTGGATTGCATATACTTCTAACAGCATTACTTTTTATTAAAAGTATTTAAAGGTATGTTCAAAAGGAGTGAAAGAGTCTGAATTATTCAATAGCATTGTGACATCATTAGGTGACTTCATATCTGAGTGTTAGTCTCTCTGTAGATATCTTCATTTTAGACTGGCATCAGCTGCTCAGCTTCAGGGCTAAAGTGTGTTTTTTTTAAATGGATAATGTGCTGAAACTTTTTAAGTTACCAGGTAAACAGAGGTCAGCACAAGGATATGCACATCAGCATCTCTTCACTAAATACATTCAAATCCAGTCATTTGCATGCAGCCTGATTTCCCCATCCAAGCATGGAGACTGGACAGTTTTGAATGTCGAACATTTGAATGTTTTTTTTTTCTTTTTTCAGATGCAGAAGAACTGAGGCTTTCACCCCATCACAAGACTGGATTTGGGTCTACTTTGTTTTTTTTAATTCTTTTATCATCAAATGCTCGTCATTTGGTTTTTAAGTAAACCAAGTGCTGACATGTAAGGCAAACTGAGGCGAAGTCAACAACATCAGGGTTCATCTTGGGTCCATTGCCCCCCTTCTTTTAAGTGTTTCTGACCACTTATGAATTCTTCTGGAAATTAACATAGGACCAAAGAGGAAAAATTTATGAAAAGGTTAGATATAGAGAGATGAGGAGTCTGAAGATGAGAGACATAAAGACAGACAAGTAGGGAAAGGGGAAGCAGGAAACTTAACTTAAAATGCTAAACTTTTAAAAATGTTGGGAATGTTCTGTTATCATTTATAGACAAAATAGAATCAAAGAGAAGAAACATTAGACAAACTCAAATAGGAACAAATGCTTGCATAAAATGTGTGTGTCTGTAGACTAGCTCAGATTGTCCTTTGATTGATGGGTTAAAAAAAACATTGGCTGTGATGGGTCTGTGGTTGCATATGAGCCCATTATAATTCTTAAGATTTAAATGAAATCAAACCCTGCTTAAAGCTTTTTTTGGCCTTCATTTTTCTGCCATGAATCTATTTATGTTCTGTACTTCACTCAAATAGAGTAGTCCTCATCTTTAGTGGTGAAGTCCCCAGTTTCCGCCCTCCCTGCGTTCAAATCGCCCACATGCTCATACCTATAACTTGAGATTGGTTGAGAGAGCAACAGTTGCTCTTCTATTGTGATTCTGATACAGAAAATGATACACAGTGTCACCATGGAAACCAAGGGTGTAGCCAGATCAACAAGACTTAAAATCTCAGTGATTACAACTTTTGGATCTCATGCCCTCTGTGGTTTCATCTTGTAGGCTGTATCTGTTTCTGTCCTTTTCTCTCCCTCACAGCTGACTGGTTGTGTAGCTCTGTGAACTTGAACCGTTTGTCAGTGAGTCTCTCTGTCCTGCTTCTCCACAGGCACACACTTGTGCACCTCAAAAACACCACATCCTCCACCTATGCACATCTCTCATAGCTGAACTGATTGTTGTGTTTTGTTTTTCTCAAATAAGCAAAGCTACTTTACAATCTTCTCAGGTGTCACATGAAAAGCAGAAGTCTCCCTTAGGGAACAGATGCCACACTGGTTAAAAAAAACACAGCTCTAGGTTACCTGGAAGATTACCCAAAACATGACAATAGGATTACCATTGTACATAAAAAAAAAGACTTAGGACAGATCTGACGTGTGTGACAGTAGTTTGGGAATCTGAAAAAAAGCATCCTCAGGCTTTAAGAAAAATAATACATTAAAGAGCCACTGGTTTAACTAACACTAACACTAACACTGGAGTGGTGTGGAATACTGTAACGCTGGTCAGCTGGATCTGGCGAGGTGTGTCTGTGTGGGAGTGACCAGGTGTGTAGCTGCTATTAAAGCAGAGTGAGAGCTGCTCATCAGCCACTAACCATAGCAAAAACTGACCCGGCTAACAAGAGCTCTGCCACCAGACACACCTTTGATTTGACATGAAGACAGGACCAGTCATGGGGGACAGGAGCTCCCGTGTGCTCACACTTTTCCTCCTGCTCATGGCTGCTGTTTGCTTGGAGACATTTTACATACAAAAGGAGCTTCACTACGTAAATGAGGACATGACCTGGACAGAGGCAAGACAGTACTGTCAGAAGAACTACATTGACCTGGTCACTTTGAACACAGTGGGTGAGTCCTGGCTGGCTGATTGGCTGACAACACATAAGGTTGGCCAAGTCTGGATCGGTTTACTCAGAGACCCTGAGAATGACTCTGTGTGGAAGTGGATTAATTTAAAGTGAGTAATCTTTATGAAATTATGTTTATGCTGACTTCAATAGTTTGAAATATAAATGGGGGTAAATATTGTTGCTAAATTATAGACATCGTGTTTGTTTCAGAACAGGGAAAGGAATCACAGGAGACAGTGTCTCACAGAACATCAACTGGAGCGATGGACAGCCAGTCCGTCATTGTGCATTTATGAAAGAGGATAAAATGTGGCACAATATTGAATGTTCAGAAAGGCATAATTTCTACTGCTCAGAAGGAGACGAAATTCAGCATCACACATCCCTTAATAACTGGGACGAGGCTATGCACTACTGTCGGGCAAAAAATGGTGACCTTGCCACCATTACAACCACAGATGCTGATGATACTAAGAACAATGGTTGGATTGGACTGTATCGAGTTGGTGGTGAGACCTGGAGCTGGATTGGAGGTGTGTCATCCGAGTACAGAAACTGGGCACCAGGGGAGCCACTAACTTTAGACTGTGCCTCCTTTGATCCTGCTAATCAAACGTGTCACAGCCATATCTGCTCTGAAAAGATGTCTGCTGTCTGTTATGATGACAACCTGGTGGTGGTGAATGAGAACAAGACATGGGAAGATGCCTTTAAGCATTGCATAAATTTAAACACCCCATGTTATGACATTTCCGGGCCCTGCAATAACCAGTATAACCTCCTGAGCCTGGATGGCATGTCTGACTACAACTATGTCAGAGAAAGGATCTACAAAGCCACAACTGATGAGGTATGAGAGCGGGTGGAGATGTTCAAACTCTGACCAAAAACCTGAACACTGTTTTTAAATGAATTAAGTTAGTAAAAGCATGTCTTCAGCACAGTGTTGGCTTGTGACCCTTTAAAGTGAAGCAATGAATCTCTGCCAAATTCTGTCAGAGTTTGCACAATGTTCACACTATATTCTTTGTTGTTTTTGAGGGATGCACAAATAAAACCATTAATTTAAAAAAAATATATATATCAATGAGAATAGAGAAAAGTCATATGGAATAAAGCTTTTTTTTTTCCAATATCAGAGCCTGTTAATTAACTCACAACCTTTTGCAGCTTTATCTGTAAATCACTGAATTAGAATATGATAGGCAGATTCATGATTAAATGGAGAGTAAACTTTAAAAAGTGGGTGACAGTTAAAGTTTGCTTAATGTTTCTCAGGTTTGGACGGGCCTGCGCTTCCTGGGAGGCCAGTGGTGGTGGATGAACGGAATGAAACTGCAAGCCCATGAGATGCTACCAGCTTGTCCGTCCCAGTGGAGGAACTGTGGGACTCTGTCCAAACACAACACAAACAAATGGATCGTCAGGGACTGCTTGGAAAGAAGAAACTTCATCTGCAGCAAAATTAAATGACTGACAGCAGTAGAGAGTCAAACTGACAGTTAGATAAAGCATGGGCAGATTTAGGTTTTCAAGCTCTTCAGTGGTCATGTTTGTGTGTAGGTTAATACTTTCGATCAATATATGATTTGTTGCAAATATAGTTGTTTCTGAAATGAGAAGTTTTGAAACTTAGATTTATATATTTCTTAATTTATTTTACCCAAATATGCAAAAAATATTACTACACAGAAGGACTAAAAAAGGCATGCAACATTTGACCTCAATCAAAAAGAGATCTTCATGGTTGAAAAAAAAAGTGTGAAGCCTCAGACATCATTAAGCCTGTCTAGTCTTTAGCATAAAGTTAAAATAGACGCACTGTCTAATTAACAAGAACACATTAAGCTGTGTGCTCCTGCTAGATTCTTTCAGTGCTTGGTGCTTCTTGACATGCTACTTAAGAACTCATGTATTGTTGAATATTGAGATTTTTTTGTTTTTTTGTAATATATTTTAAATGAAAATGTCAGTCCACAAATATTGCAACAGTTATGGCAACCAAAATTAGATGAT
>JAPZDY010000025.1:15728644-15739175 GCA_029783645.1 Ctenochaetus hawaiiensis
GCATGTGCATTGAAAGACACTGTTCATGCCATTATCAGAGATGAACTGGATGAAGACTTTGAGAAGATTTGTGAGGAGATTAAAGTGTCACGCAGTTCAAGAGGTGAATATTTTGTGTTTGTTTTTTTAAATACATCTTATTAGAGGGTTAGTTTAGGCTGCTGTCCCAGTTTTTGCCAAGACAATGTTGAGACAATTTCTGACCATCTGTTTTTACTCATTTCTTCTGATTTCTCTTAAAGTGCAGCTCAGTTGTGGATGAAATGAAAACTGAACAATTCATCTTGACCTTCAGTTCAGAATGCATGGCTTGTTTTGGTGCACCGAAATGGTCTCTCAGTGTTGTAGAATGACAAAAAAATTATTCATTTTGTTACTTTAGATTGCTCCAGTGTCCGGTTCGCTCCCTCCTTTTATCACGTTCTTCCTAAACAGTCCAAACCTCCTGCTGAGTCTCAGACCACTGACACGACCCCACAAACAGAGCAGACTGGACCCACGGCTGCAGCTTCTCTCAATACAAGTACCCCTGCTGTTACAATGCTTAAAAACACAGGTACAAACTCCTATATGTGATGAAAGTGAAAGGATTTATTTGACCATAACCCTCATAACTCGTCATCCTCTTTGTTCATCCAGCCCAGAAGAAAAAAAGGCGGAAGAGTCGCTGGTCAGCTGGCTTCTATGCGAAGAAGAGGTCTTCCTCCTCTCCTCACACATCCAGAGATGCACAATTGGGGTCTGATGAAGAAGAAGACGAAGATGATGAGGAGGAGGCTGAGAAGGGAGGAGGAACAGAGTGTGATGAGGGAACTGGAGGAGAGGAGGATCAGATGGTGGTTGGTTTAGAGTGCAGACCTGTGACAGTTCAGGATGGTAGCTTCAAGCCGCCTGAGGAGGAGCAGGAGAATCAGGAGGGAGGAGAGGTGATTAGTGGAGCTGCTGAAGGTGAGGTTATCCTGTGTGAAACAGGGAAAACAGAAAATGATGACCAGACACAGTGCGACAGAGAAAAGGCGGATAAAGCTGTCAGAGATCCACTAGAAAAGTCCGAGGAAGACAGAAAAGAGTTGACAAAGGCAGGAAATGAGATCAGTGAAATCATTTCAGTGAACACTAACCAGAACAGCCACACTGAAACAGAGGGTGATATCCAAGGACATTCCAACAAAGAGGAGAGTGCTGAAAATAATGGCCAGAAGCTGACAGAAACTGAGACTGATGATCTTAAAACTGTAATAAATGTTGATGTTAGAAACAACAAGGTAGTTGCTGTAGAGGAGGAGCAAAACTGTCCAGCCGAACCAATGGAGGTGGAAGCAACAGAAACATCAACCACAGATACCTCTGAAGCTGTCAGGGGAGAGCAAGACACAGGTTTGATATAAAAACTCTTAACTTTAGTTTGGCTCTCTAACGATTGTAAAGAAAGTTTCAATAGAAAAGCAGCTTAATCCCTAGCAAAAAGAAACTGCATACTGTGTGTAGAGATAACAAGATTAAATCGTTGTTTAGGATCAATGTATCAGAAAAGTAATCTGTTAAAGTGGTCTGGACACTTAGTGTGTTTTGATTTTCAGAGCGGAGCGTGAGGCGCATAACTCGGGCTCTAAAGAACGCTGTCCTGCAGCAGCAGATGATCAATGTGGACAAGGCGTTGCAGATCCTGGACCAGGAAACTCCCCCTCTGGTGGTGGACAGAGACAAATTGAAAGTGCGTGTGATCTTATAATTACTGGTCAGATGGGCATCCTACATCTTGGCTTTAAGTATAGAAGCTATAGAAAATCTGCCTGCTTTTCCTACACAGGAGGATATGTAGTTTGAGTACGTTAGGGTATGTTTTACAAATTTAGATAATGTGTGTGTCATTCCCTTTTCTTGTACCTTTCTCCCTTAATTCTTTAGGAGCTGTTGGAGAGAGTAGTGACCAAGACTGAAGGCTATGAGGTCTACAAGCTGGAGAAACTTTATGCTCTGCTCTGTCAGACCATCTACAGACACAGAAGAGACTACAACAAAAGTGGACTAATACAGGTGAGTATTGGACTGTACTAATGAGTAGATGTGGCCAATTTTTTTAATATAATTGTTCTGAGTTGCTGTTTCAAGAAAAGCTCAGGTGTAACTTAATACCTCTCAATAGCACCTTAATGTTGTCAGTCACAGCCCGATTTTTCTGATATGGGAAGTCAAAACATCCACAGTAAAGAGGTTTTACATATCCAAGTACTCACATAATATTCTTTCTGTTATGTAGGGTGAGTGAAAGGTAATTATACCTGTAGCCCAATACATAATATTGCCAGTTTTATAACAGTGAATGTAAATTTTATGTTATTAAGATACTTCACTCTATTTACCTTTATTTTCCTAATCTATTGTCCTTTGTTGTTCTTGTCATTTAATTAGGAGTTGGAACATGAGATTGAAGACTTCTGTTGACTTGACTACAGGAACAATGTGATAATTTTATTTACTGTGCTCATCATTCTCTCCGTTGTTTAAATATGACAAAAAAAAAAATACTGGTTTTATTTTCATAGAAACCTACAGACATTTGTGCATTAGCTAAGTCTTTGTATAACATCTTGTTTATATTAAATTAAATGTTTTTTGTACAAATATTGTTTGTCTTTATTTCACTTCAGATTACTTGTTTTGAGTTTGTTAAAAACAGTGTGCTGTGTAATAGTTTGACCTTGGCTGTAGCTTGTGGAGTTTTGTGTTTTATTAGAAAATGGACTGAACTGCACTGCCTCAGCTTTTCCCAGCAGGTCTTATACTTTAAAGAAATCTTATGATACTGAAATGTTTAACTGTTTAAGGTCTAGAATGGCCAAGAAAACCTCTGCAAAAATGATTACCATGTGTCTCTATCTGAGCTCAGATAATTAATCACTGCTTATAATCAAAATCAGTTTACAGAGACTTCTATACAAAGCATGAAAACAATTCAGATGATGGCATCACCTAAGTTATGTGCAAAGGAACTACACTTTTTCAATCACTGCATTTACAAACTAGGTATCTGGCATCTAGAAGGTGTTGGCATTTATCTGATGAAGTGACAGTCCAACAAAAAACTAATTTTGAGTTGCAATATTGAAAAAACTGGATGCAAGGTTTTGAGGTATCCATTTTAGTGACAGTGTCTCTGTCCGCAGCACCATTTTTGAATACTTAATCTGTCCCACCACATCATCAACTTGGAAGTGCGGTTGCTGAATTTTGCCTTTTGTCCTTCAGATCGTCCTTTCTGAATAATACAATTTTAAAAAAGATCACTTTGTACAAAGTGTGCACTGTAAATATATCTGATCATTATTTTTTAGCCACTGGCTAGTGTTATTGTATATATCGGTGACGTTACCTCTGATTTTTTTCATTAATTTTTTGAAATTTATCTATTTATTTATTTATTTATTTTCACTACAGTTTTACTGATTTTATTTTTGTGGTAGACTTTGTCATACAGTGCAGGTAAATACTGACAGATGATGCCGTGAAATTTCTAATTTCTATCTACAACTCCACTTACATTTTATTACCGTAAGGGTATAAATAACAATGTGTTTGTGCCGCAGCTTTATAAACAGGGTGTAGTTGTTAAAACAATCAATAGAAAAGCCTAAACAGCGACACAACGTAATAACAGGTGAGCTGAAAGGGAACTTTGCACTGTCAGTGTTGTCCTCAAGTAGCTTCTCAAACTGCCCTGACAGGTCATGTAAGGACATATTGGCACGCAGCCGGGCCGGGAAACGAACGAGTTTACCGCCCGCGTTGAAATACTCCACTACCGCATATTTTCCACGGACGGGGTATAACTTAAGCTAAATGATACAATTACTATGTTAGATATGTATTACGGTAAATACTGTATATTTTCGCTAAGTTTCTAAAATCGTTGAGCACCGAGAGTCGCCGAGGAATGACGTCAGGACGTATCACATTGAATGATGACGCCGTTTGCTCATTAAAAAAATCTGCCGTTAAAAAATACCAGAGAATTAGGTCAGCAAACTAACAAAGTAACGACACCAACGGTCATGTTATTAATGTAACTTTCGTATTTTAGGTTACATAACTTTTACAAATGCCTGACCTGGGCATTAAATAACCTGCTCCGACGAGGAGAGAGATGCCCGGTGATTCCAGCATCTGCAGACGGGGGCCGTAGCCGTTAGACCGGTCCGTCTGTCTGTCTGCCTTCCTCCGCTGGGTTTGGGAGACCCGCAAGCCCATATAACGTTAACGCTACTGTAGTCCCGTCCAGGCTGGGGCCGAATGGTTAGCCGGGAGAAGGGGGAACACCGACAGACACCAGCAGACAGAACCTGAAGGCTGCTCCGCTGAGTCTCAGGAAATTATTTCTCGCCTCGTCTCGACTGCCTGGTAACAACACAGTGCACATTTCAGTAGTTCCAGTAAGTTTACTGCCTGACATGTTCAATAATAATGACCGCCCCGGCTAACACTAGCTTGTTGGCCCACCTCATTTACAAGCTAGATGCTGTAGAGAAACATGTAAGATGTCCTTTTATGTTAATTTATGGCTTTAATGTTACTTTAATCATATCGAATTAGCTAAGTTAACGCACACCTCCAGGATATAATTGAGGTGCTAAATATTAATATAACTTATCTCTTGGTGGCAATGCCGCACAGCATACTGTATACAGTTAGTAATGATATAGTTAACACTGTGCAGTACATCTGACAGCCTTGACCAACAATAAGCCTTTAACAGTAGACTTCATGCATATTGCAGTGGTGTCATACAGTTGTACATTTGCGCCTCCTCTAACACAGAGGATGACCTTGTCCTATTAGAGACGGTAACACCATCAAATTAAACCGTGACCCGCCTTAAGGGATCATCATTAACAAAAACACCAATGAAAACTGGTTTCAAATATTTGCAGTAACCAGGCAATGTGTGCGTGTGTGTGGTTAAGAAAATCTAAATTATATCCAGGAGTTATATACAATGATGCAATTTGTTTGCTGCTGTTGGAAGACCAATAAACTGACCTGATGTTGTTTTACCTTGTATTACACTTCAAGGTATTGCGATTAAGGGAGAATACAAATAATAAAAGATGAATAAGACATGTATGATTGTGGGGCTGGGCAACAATTCATAACTATTGTTATACCTTTAATTTGAAATCACAGTGCATTAGCACTGTTACAGGAATCTTTTGTCAGAATTGATTATTTCAAACAGGGCTGCAACTAATGATTATAATTTCTTTAATGTAATTTTGTACAAAGAATGTTAAAAAAAGAGAGAAAAGTTAAGAAATGCTTAAATAGCACTTTTTCTTTACTACTGCCAATTCTGATACTTGAACCTTGTGTATGGGCTGGTACCACTGTGCTTGTTGTTTTTGTCTTTTTTACTACCCATGTATGGTTGTTTTATTACCAATGTGCTTGAAGTTACACAGATCACTTATGACTATGGCTACTGTGCATTAAAAATATATTCAATTTCAGAAATCGTTGCATACATATATGTATTGTTGGTTTACTATATAATAGTTGTTAGTAGGTTGCAGATAAGAGTAATTTTCATGACTGATAAATCTTTTGGTTATTAAGTAACAGAATGTACATAATAACCAAAAGATGTAACTGCTTTCTTACAGCAGTTGCCTGTAACAAAGCAGAAGAAAATTGAAATTGTACCATTTGTCTCAGTAAGTCGAAAATCTTGAAGATATTCAGTTTCCCTTGATAGGAAGCAGAAACAACAAAGTACTCTGCAAGGATGTGAATCAGCTTTTAAGTTTTAACACTGAAAGAGCCATTTTAGCCTAATCATTGAAAGTTTCTGGGGAATAAAACATCCAAAAGTTCTTTACATTTAACATTTCATGACAAAAATCATACATTTGACATGCATTTATGTTTTCCTCTTCAGAAATACATAATTCATGGACTCTAGTATGTGAACCAGCCACCTGAAACATGTGAGCCTTGATTCTTCTGTCCCAGATCTTCTTGACCCTTCAGACAAGTAAACAGAGTTTGGTTTGAAAATGTCGAGCCGCCGGAAATCAACCACACCTTGCATGGTGCTGCCCTCTGACATGATGGAGCAGGAAGAGGTGGAGGAGAAAACAGAGAAAACAAAGGAGGAAGAGGTGGAGGAGGAGGAGGGAAAGATGAAGATTAAGGAGGGAACAGAGGAGGGGCCAACTCCTGAGGAGCTGGATCAGGCAGTGGTGGTTGTCCCCACTCCCCCAGATACAGGTAAGATCCCTCATGGCCTACCCTCCTATGTAGAGATGACAGTCACATCTGATTTACCAAGGATGACATAGGAAATATATATTTATTACAATTTTGTGTTATCATCGTCATAGATGAGCCCAATGTCTCCACCGTAGAAGACAGTGAAGTACTTGGTCCTTCGATTAAGCACAGTGCTGCAAACCCTCCTGAGGATCCGTGCAGCAACCAGCCAACCCAAGAACAACAGTGTGATACACCTGACGAAGGAGGAGCAGATCCTGCCGCGGTTGCTGCCATCTCTCTCAGCAAGACCCCCATCATGAGGATGAAGACCAAATCTGAACCCAAAAGGATTGCTGTATCTCTGAAGTCAGCAGATGAGGCAGTGGAGGGTTTTGGAGGGGGTGGAGAAGGAGAGGTGGGAGGAGAGCAGGAGCCCATTGAAGCTCCTCTAGGGCCAATGACGCCTGTGGAGATGCTGCTTCATGACTCTATGAAGCTTGGGGGCGGTGGCCTGCTGGTCAGCCCAACCTCAGAGCAGCAGAGGAAATCATCTACTTTAAACCCCACAGTTCTGCCTACTGGCCTTGCACAGGTAGAGAGTCTTTATCATACGAGGGTTTAGTGGACTCATTGCAGCAGTGTGGATTTAGGAATAAAGTTGACACTATTGTTGAAAAAATTTTGCGTATATCAGACACAAAGATACCTAAATCAGCTTGTATAATCTGGATAATGACTGGCCATAATGTTTGATGTCCTCAGCACAGAGGTTACAATGTGAACTTCAGCTACAGAATACCAGTTCCACAGCTGATACAGTAGATATTCATTACCTTGTTCAGAGACATGCAGGCAGGACAGAATCTTGCCAAAGTGGGGTTGAGCCATATCTCTCATTTGCCACTATGTGGCATTATAAGTCCAATTAATTTTTATCTCCTCCTTCTCTTCCTTTATTTCAGGTGCTCTCTGCTTTCCAGACCCAGCACACTGCCGCAGCAGCAGCAGCAGCAGCTCAGCCTCAGCTACTGATTCCCCTCAGCAGCATCCCCTCCTACAGTGCAGCTATGGACACCAACCCCCTGCTGGGAAGCACATACAAGAAGTTTCCTTACCCCTCCATGGCTGAGATCAGCAGCCTGGCAGCACAGACACAGTTTACTGAGGAGCAGATCAAGGTAGATGAAAGCTGTTTTGAAGAGGTTACCTGTGCTAACAGAGTGGTGCTGTTTAATGTTTTTCTGAGGTATCTCAAAAAGTACAAACCCACCTCAGTCCTTATTTTAAAGTTAAGTCTAAAAGAATAAAAATTGTGGCTGCAAGACCAAAAGTGCATCAATCTCATAAAAAGTTGATACCCAATGTGGTCTCAAACTATGAGTACAAATGCAGACAAATAAATAAATGAATAAAATAGATTTGAAAAAAGTTAAATAAGGTCTAAAGTCTAAAATGTATTAAACATTTCTTTTTGCATGTTTTGTAAATGCTGGAGTTACATGTACTTGATGTACACCCAGGTGTGGTTCTCAGCCCAGCGGCTGAAGCACGGTGTGAGCTGGACGCCTGAAGAGGTGGAGGAGGCCAGGAGGAAACAATTTAATGGCACGGTGCACACAGTGCCTCAGACCATCACTGTCATACCTGCTCACCAACTCTCAGCTGCTGCCAATGGCCTGCAGTCCATTCTTCAGACCTGCCAGATAGTGGGCCAGCCCGGCCTGGTGTTCACACAGGTAGGTAAGGAAAGAAAGCACACTGTGTCTAGCAAGACTGGGCTTTGACCCCCCTTATCAAAACTATTAAAAACGACACGATTTTATGTTTTTTAATCAGGTCGTACAAGGTTGGAAAATGTTAACTATTTTGTGATGTGTCTTTATTTGCTTTTAATAATCGTGCAATAAGGCTGGGCAATAGAACCAATATAGTTATCTTGATAACAAAAGGCCCCTTTAATAATCTGATAATTAGCAGTAGGTCATAAGCTGATATTGATTATGTGCTAAAGATAAGCTTCCCTTTTGAATAAAGGGAATTTGGCGGACCATGTAATTGTAAAACCAACATATTGTGCCATAAGTCCTGGATGCCCTGTATGCCTGACATCAAGTATATTCTGTACGTCAATATCTGCTAGGAAGCAGATAGTAAAATAATATCTCACACACACATAAAATCTGTGTATTCCGCCATGCATTCCACTGAAGGAGTGGCACTGATGAACCAAGGTCTTGCACCAAGTAAATGATAGGAGAAAAAGTAAATAGTTACACTCTATTTGATGTGTGGAGACTGAAATCCATTTCAGTTCACTGGATGTTCTGATATGTGCTGGTTTTGATATCTGGCGAAACTGTCATGTTGTTATATACTGGAGGTGAGAGGAAATGTCATCTTGCCAAAAATCCAGTGACTTAAGTACATGAATACATGACTGCAGTTTTACACCTCAGATCCAGTTTTAGGACCCTTTCCATAAAGTCTGCTCTCATAATGACTGCTTTCACTATTAACAAATACACCAATGTCCGTCTACATGTTTCATAGTCACAATCAGTTCGTCACTATTTTTTGACTCCGTGTAGGTTGGCCCAGGAGGGAACCTTCCAGTTACCAGTCCCATCACTCTGACAGTGGCAGGGCTGCCCAGTCAGTCCCAGAGCTCAAGCAGAGTTTCCTGCCAACCCACCCCAACAAACAATGAGCTGAAACGTGCAACCACTGTCCAGCCTCCCTCCCTTTCTCCACAGGTGGGGACAGTACTTGTTCCTACTTTTCAGACAAATGCTTCTTCGCTCGTGTGCTCTAAATTGCTGACAAGCGAGTTCATTCTTTTTTTACCTTAGTCGTTGTACAGAATTACCAAATGGTATAATTTATATATAATGTACCTAACATTCCTTATGTCTCATCTGTAACCATTTTGTCTTTTCCCATCAGGCTTTCAGAGTACTCCTGTGTGCCAACTGGCATTTTAGAAACCTTTGTTTAATACTTAACTCTCTCCTGTCCTTTCTCTTTTAAGGAGAACTCGGCCCTCAGCGCTGATACATTTAGTTTGCGACCTAAGAAATCTAAAGAGCAGCTGGCAGAACTTAAAGCCAGCTACCTTAAAAACCACTTTGTAACTGATGCAGAAATTGCCCGTTTGATGAAGCTCACCAACCTGACAAAGGGAGAGATCAAGAAGTGGTTCAGTGACACCAGGTACAACCAGCGCAACTCCAAGAACAGCCATGTTATTGTTTTCCATGATGGAGGGAGCAGAGGAAGTGGCAGCTGTAGTAGCAGCGCTAACCCCACCATTGTTATTGACTCCAGCGATGAGACTCCCGCTTCTCCCCTTCCTCCACGCACTCCTCCTGTGAAGGAGAAGGAGGTGCGGCCCAAAACTTGGAATCCATTTCCAGATTTTACTCTGCAGAAGTTTAAGGAGAAGACCCCTGAGCAGCTGGTGGTGTTGGAGGAAAGTTTCGAGAAGAGCAGTACCCCATCAGATGAAGAGCTGAGCCGCCTTAGGACAGAGACTAAACTGACACGGAGAGAGATTGATGCCTGGTTCACTGAGAGACGAAAAATGCCATCTGTCAGCACATCCTCCCCAGAGTCGTCAGAGGGAATAAAGATGGAGACAGACGGAGCAAAAGCAGGAGAAGGAGGAACAGGAGCCAGCTCTTCCTCTCCTTCTGCCTCCTTGTCACGCAGAGGCAGTCAAACTCCTCCTGGCGGTCGCAGTAAGCAGCTGCCCACCAGCAGCGGCAACAGAGACACAAAAGATAAGAGTAAAAAGAGTCCAGAGCAGCTCCATATTCTGAAAAGTGCCTTCGTGCGGACCCAGTGGCCCACACCAGAGGAATACGACCAGCTGGCAGAAGAGAGCGGTCTTCCTCGGTCCTACATTGTCAGCTGGTTCGGGGACTCTCGCTACTCGTGGAAGAACAGTAACCTGAAGTGGTTCTTTCAGTACCAAAGTGGCAATGTTGAAGGGCCAAATGGCGGAGGAGGCAATAAAATGGGTAGCAGCAGCAGCATTGGTCGGAAAAGACGTGTCCGAAATCGTGGTTGGGGTCGGTCCCGAACCAGAAAGCAACCTAGAAGGTCTGCTTCCTTCAGTGCAGATGCCAACAGATCTCCTCCTTCAAAGAAATACAAGAGTGGGAGGGAGATTCTGAAGGAGTACTACCTGAGGCACCGTTTCCTAAATGAGCAAGACCTGGATGAGCTTGTCACCAAAACCAACATGAGCTATGAACAGGTAATAAAAGGATTTTTTTTTTTA